>CABHPP010073937.1:0-36518 GCA_902168425.1 Peromyscus attwateri | reverse complement strand
CCCCCCCAGCCAAAGATTCTTGTCCAGATTTATAGTACCAAGTGAATATCCTCCTGTGGAGCAGGCCTTAAGCACAAGCATAAATCTGTTGGTTCATGCTAATGTTGCATTGTTGTACCTCACAATGTCTACAGCTAACTAAAACTCTTGATGACTTTTCTCCCCTAGCAACCTTCATAGCACCATCTGTAACCATGAAGACTGGCCAGCACAGAGTAAGCTCCTAAGTCAGTTGCAGCTTTATTTTCCATGTCCCATAACCAAAGCGTTTGGTGTCTTCAGCAATAGGGTCTTACTATTAAGTTCTGATGAGTAACCAAAAGCAATGGTGATGTTCTGTATTCTTTGGGGGTTCTCTGGGACTCCTCTGACCAACAACATGAAGGGGGATCTCCCACATCTTGCACTGGGGTTCTTTTCTTCTATTCTATGGATTCTTAGTGGATTCTTAGAGAAGGGATACACACACACACACACACACACACACACACACACACACACACACCATGTAGGGTTTCTCTAATTAAACTTTTTTATGTATATCATTAGGAAGTTTCTAGATGGCTTTCTATAGCATCATTAATATTAGTAATCTCTTTACTATCCTCCTCTGCACTCCTCTTACCCCTCCCCACTTAGAACCACCCTATCAATCCCATTTTCCCCTTAGAGTCTGTGTTTTAGAAGCATGGATGGTTGCCACACAGCACCTACTACAGTGCTTGATAGGAAGCATAAATCAACGCATGTAACTTAAATTAATATAGTGATGGGTGTCTGAGACAGAAGTTTGTCAAAATATACCCTTGGAAAGACTTACATTGAAGAAGTAAACTTTATAATCATGTTAGAAAACTACCCATATGAATTCAACAACTTCTATCAAAAACCTAGAAAACAACATAAGGAGTCTTTTATAATTTCTTTATATTCTGAGAATTGCTTGTGAAGGATAGAATTAAGCATACTGAAGAAACACACTTTTTTCTTTACTACCACTGCACAAATGCTAACATAAATTTCTTTGAACATTTATTATTTTCTTTTGCAGTAGGATATGGGTATAATCAATGAATGCAGCTTTCTTCTTGTTTTATTAACTTTAACTTTTTCTTTCCTTTTAACTAGTGAAATCAGAAATCAGGAATGCTTTTTTCCTAATGTTTAGCTATTCTTCCATCATAAAATTCCTCTCATACAGCAGGTCATTTAAGAAAACAGCAGGCAGAGCCTTAAAATCAGTTCATAATTGCCTTTAGCATAGCTTAGTGGCATGCCTCCCAGGAAGTGCCCTTTGTTGTTTAGGTTTTAATTTTTTATTTCTTTAGCTGGCCTAAGTGCTCAGAGGTGAGCATTAGCAATCTGGCTGTCTGTAGTGTATGCTGTTTGAAGCCATCTGTTTGCAGGGGATAAAAGATAGCTCTTCTGGTGTCACTTTCATTACTGTTGAGAGGCAGAACACTGTTCTGCATCCCTAGTCATTTCTTCTCATTGCCTTACCCATCGATTCCCAGATTCAGTGCATGATCCAATTAATGTCAGGAACAAAATTCGACAGCTTGCCAACACAGGTGTGCAGTGACCACTTCACACCTGTTTTTATTTTTTGCTTCTATCTGAAGAAAGAAGAAGAGAGAATCTTCAATTGTAGAGGAAACTGTATGTCATGTCTTCTCATTTGGAGGAGCAAAGCTTGGAAAAGTAAAGAAGTTTATTTCATAAGGCAGATATCAATCCACGATTCATTATCAGACCTAAAACTATAATTTTATTTTCTAATTAACTTAATAGTAAACATGTTCTAAGTATATATTATTTTTTTCAGATATGTGTTGAATTACATTTCAAAGGTAAGTAAAGCCTGTCTTCTTTCATCAGAGGCCTCATTGATCAGAAATGAAGACAAGATTCTATAACGAGCACATGTGAAAGCATACATGAAAATATACCCAAGTGCAAAAGAAGCACAGTAATAAAATATACATCATGCTACTAGGCAGGAAAAGGAAGCCAGTAATTGTGTTTAGGATCAGCAGATAAGGTCAGCTCAGTAATGGTGATGTTCAGCTTGGCAACACAGATGGAGAACTATAAAGGCAGAGGGAGCAAGTAGGTGAGGAGAGTACACAGGTGGAGAGGATTCTAGTGGATAAGTATGCAAGTAGAAGAATTAGGTAATGAAGATAGTAAATACTGTTTAGGCAACTGCCAGGGCCACAGAAATACATGTCCATACGGGGTAAAGATTATGTGCTGGCTGGTTTTATATCACCTTGACACAAACTAGAGTCATGCGGAAACTGGGAACCCCAACTGAGGAAATGCCTCCACTAGACTAGCCTGTGGAGCATCTTTTTGATTGATGAGTGATATGTCGGGGCCCAGATCATTGTGCACAGTGCTACCCCTGGGTTAGTAGTCTAAGGTACTGTAGGAAAGCAGGCTGAGCAAGTCGTAAGAAGCAAGCCAGTAATCTGTATTCCTTTATGGCCTTTGTTTCAGTTCCTGCCTTGAGTTCCCGCCTTGACTTCATTTCATGATGGACTGTGATATGAAAATATAAGCTAAGTAACCCTTTTCCTCCCCCAATTTGCTTTTGATAATGGTGGTTTTGTTTTCTCATGGCAATAGAAACTCAAAGACAGGTTGTTTATTGAATGCTGGCTATGAAGAAGTGGAAGATGTGACTGTTGCTGTGGGATAATGCTTTTGTACACTGGTTTAATAAAACGCTGATTGGCCAGAAGCCAGGCAGGAAGTATAGGTGGGATAAGCAGACAAGGAAAATTCTGGGAAGAGGAAGGCTGAGTCAGGAGATGCCAGCCCACTGTCCAGGGAGCAGCATGTAATGGCACACAGGTGAAGCCACAGAACACGTGGTGGCATATAGATTAACAGAAATGGACTGAGTTTAAGTGTAAGAGCTAGTCAATAGTAAGCGTGAGCTAATGGCTGAGCAGTTTTAATTAATATAAGCCTCTGTGTGTACTTGGGTCTGAGTGGCTGTGGACTGGGTGGGACACAGGAAAACTTTCAGCTACAGACTGTGAGTTTGGGGTAATCAGTAGGCCGTAAGGAATTTATACCCTATTCTAATGGCAATGCAGGCCCAACAATGGCATCTGTGAAAAGAATTCTGGTTTACTAGGAAAATGAATGAAGTTGAAAAGAGAAGTTTTTGGTATATAGTATTCCATTATGCTGAAGACACTGCTACTGGGAATGGGATGGGGGAGACAATAGTTAAATGATGCAAGCCAAATGGGAGATTTTGAAGGTAAAAGCATATAGATAGGTATTGGTGGATAAGACAAGCTAAAGCAATCAAAGTGAAAATTCATGTCTAGGCAATCTCCCTGAGGAAAAAAAAAAAAGTCAAATACAGCATTGTTAGCCAAGATAAGGGAGAAGAGATTTGGAATTAAGAAGGTGGTACTTATTATGCCCGAACATATTAAAGTAGAAATAACATACGGCAGCCAAGCAGCACTACCAGGAAGTTGAATATGTCAGTCAGACTTAGGAGAAAAAGGAAATGTGAAGATGCTGGTTTGAAGATCAACAACACACAAGAAGAAGAGTCATGAGAAATTATGAAATTAAATAAGGCAAATTTGTAGAGTTAAAGCTGGAGTAGAGAATACTAGTGACATGAGATGGGAACAGGAGGTTGCAAAGCAGAAGAGGCAGGGGACAGGTGTGTTCTGTGCTAGAGAGGAGACAGACAGTGGAAGAAGATGAGAGGGCAAGGGAATGGCTATTGGTTCCAGCCCAGGAAGATCTCTAGACTGGAAATAGAACATACAATATTTTAATGGCAGATTTACTTTAGCATAGAGGAAACTATCTGTCATGTCATCTTAATCTTTTAAGAAGATGAAAATAAAATATAACTGCTCTTGCTATCCATGTGTGGTTGGTTTCAGGATGCCCATGAATAACAAAAGCCACAAGTCTGATCTCACAGGTATGGACTGAAGCATATCCTTTTGTACACTTTGCATCATATCTAGACTATTTGTAGTGCTTAATGCAATGCAACTGTCGTGGCAATAGTTATTAGAGTGTACTTTTAGGACCTAACAATAAGAATAAGATATATGTTCAGTAAAAATGCAGTTATTTTTCAAACACATTGCATCTGTACAGTTGAATTTGATGATGTACATTGTGAATATATAAAAACTAATACTACATAATGTTGAAAGAATTGAATTTGTTACTGAAAGAAATTTGAATAAAAACAAATGAGTTGATTTCAAGGAGAAATTTTAAGTGGGGTCATTTGCCTGTATTTTTATGATTGGCATAAGAAGTGGGTAGAAGTGGCATGGAGGGATGTAACGGAACTGTTAGACCTGGAGGCCATGCCCAACATTAGTTCCCAGGAAATGATGGCTTTGCTTTCTTTCCAAGAGAGGCAATGGTATAAACACAAGTAAGTGTGTCATCTATGAGTAAAGTTCTCAAGAGTGGAGAGGTGCAGAAGTTCATATCTAACAGCTCTCTTTTGTCTGTAAGATATGAAAGTTAAATAGTAAGAGTAAGAGAGAAAAAGGGTGGGATGAGGGGTATCATTAATAATTTCAAACCTTCACTGGGATATAGTATCAGAAGTGCAAAACGAAGAGAACTCAAACCGCTATCTAAGGCTTCAACCAAACCAACAGTAAATTCAAGTGTTCTACCCAGACCTACAAAGTCTTTATATGAGGGAGTAGCTGACATGAGTTGGCCCCCTTCTTCTTGACTCCATAGAATTCTAAGCATATTTTCTCTATGTTCTATGCATTGTTTCTAACTCCACCGAGATGAAGAACTTAGGTTTAATTGTGATTTGTCTATGCTACGAACTTAAGCTATTTTCTTACCATCACTCCCCAAAAAAGCATAGTGTAGAAGGTATTTACACAGTGTTCATGTTGTGTTAGGTGCAACAGTGATCTACATGAGATTTCAAAAATACACAGGGCATGCACAGGTAGAATGCAAGAACTACTGTTTCATATAGCACCTGGAGACCTTGTTATACATGACAGTTCTGGGACCATCACCATGCATATTGAGGATTGGCAGTAATGAGGTTGCAATTTTGCTCCATTTCTCTTTATGTTTATGTATTACTTATGGAATTTTGTCTTTGCATTGAATAATGAGCATTTGGAAGTCAATAAATAAGTCTTATTTTTCATTGATCAGTTGAAAAACAAATATTTGCTTACAACATTGTGAATTCAGTGAGCAGCAGAATGAGTGGCTGCTCCCTCCCTCGTTGAACGATAGTCTGATTCCCTGGTTTGCCTTCACAGAGCTTTCATGGTAGCAGACCTTCAAGGACTCCTTTAATAGTTCTTCTAAATACTTTGCCACACTATCCAACACTAAATTTGCTATTTTATGTTGATTGTCCTTCATTACACTCTAAAGATCTACAGATCCATTTTCGTTCTCTGTGACCAGGTCATAAATCTAATGAATAGTAGGTACTCAGGACATAATTGATGGAAGAATGACATAGAAGCTTCTTCACATTACTTTCATGCCGGAAACTACAGGGCAATGTCTGACAATTACAGACCGACAAAAGATTGATCAGAAGGATGCTGTCTTCTTTTCATATGAGACAAGGAGGCTACTCACCTGCCAATGAACAAGTGATGGTTTCCTCCCTCCAGGCTGATTTTGTTTGTTTGTTTCGTGTTTTGAAAAAGAGTTTCTCTGTGTAGCTTTGGCTGTCGGGGAACTTGCTTTGTCGACCAGGCTGGCCTTGAACTCATAGAGATCCACCTGGCTCTGCACCCTCCTCCCCGACTGCTGGGGTTAAAGGGGTGCACCACCACCACCAGGCTCTTTCCAGGTTGTTAATACATGTGATACATCATGGCACCACATAGTGATGGCTGCGGGTATGCATGCCACCCACCACACCGGAGTAAAAGTTCCTTAAAGACAAAGAATGCCTTTTGCACATCATATCTGCCGTAGTATCAGCTCCTAAAATAACCTCACAACAAGTAGTTATTGAATTTGTGAATTCAATTGGTTTATCAATTAATTAAATACCAGAAAATACCCACTAAGGTACATGAGATTATGTGTGCTTTTCACAGTGTATGAGTAAATGCATGCAGGAAGAACACGCCTTAATAAATCTGAGGTTGTACCAAATAGTGGCTCATTAGACATATTTCTCTGTGATACTGTGTAATCATATCCAAGCCTTCCTGTCCTCAACAGTATGTCTGGCTAGATGGCCTGCACTGAGATTCATTGTGAAAAACAAAGGCTCTAAAGGCTCCCAATTTCCTCCACATGTTCTTAATTGTCAATCAGAATATTGGAAGTCTCTCTAAGACACTAAATCCCTTGCCCAATATGTAAAGAAGTGGTCTCCTTCAGTCACTTCTATCATATGTGTGATGCCTAGGTTTTTGTTGACAAATGCTATCAATTGTCCCATAAAACAGTAATGACATAGTTCTGTATTTAAAGCCATGCTTTTAGAGGAAAATGGGTGATTTTATTAGATTGAGACTCTCCTGAGATTTTGTTGGTCGTATGCATATGTCATTATGGCTGACCACCTGGTTTTGGATAAACAATTAGAGGACTCATCCCTGGGGAAGAATAATTCTCCCTCACCCAGAAGTTGTTAATTGTATGTAGTTCTTCATCTAAGAGTAGGGCCTTGTGAGAGTTCTCCCATCCAATTTGACATGTTAACTGGTGTTGTCATTGTTAAGATCTTGTTTAAGCTGCCACATTATTTGTTGAGATTTCATGTGTGCATCTTTCCTGTGATTTACAGAAGTAACAATATTGCAGCAAATGTCCTGTTCCTCTGGCTCTTATAATCTTTCCTCTCCCTCTTCTGTTAACGCTCTCTGAGCCCACAGTGAAAGAGTTGTATTGCAGATATATCAATTTGAGCTAGGAACCCTATGGTCAGTTGTTCTCTGCATTTTAACCAGCTGTGGCTTTCTGTAACAGTCTCTATCTGCAGCAAAAAGGAAGCTTCTTTGATGAGGGATGAGAGCTACATCATTACCTGTAGGTATAGGGATAAACACTTAGAATGCAGTTAGAAATTATGACTGTCCAGTAGTAGGCTCTCCTCTACATTCTGTGGCTGTTCCATGGTTATGTTTTCAGCACCAGACATGAATTCCATTTTATTGAATGGGCCTTTCAACCAGTTAGACAGCTGCTGATAACCACTGAGATATGCGACACTATTGCACCTTTGGGTGGTGCTGTCTTGCCACGCTGGTCATTGTTAGGTCCCCTAAACCTTCCAACTGGATAGAACTATTGATTACCTTTCTCCTTTAGCAGCTCGCAAAGTTCCTCTGGTTTCATATGATGAATGCTAGTCCTCAGAAACAAGGCTTTGGGGTTATATCTAGTCCAATTCTTCCAAGTCCTCTGTTCAAAGTATGCGATGTCTTTAACAAAGGAACTTCCTTTGCTAAAGGAACTTGGGGGAGGCAACCAAGAGAAACAGCAATTGCAGATATTGTTTATGTGAGTTGTTTGGACTCCCATGATGTACAACTCAAATGTAGGTTTTTCTTCTGGGAATTTTTTTTAATATTGAAAAGTATTTTAATAAATTGAAATTGGGAATCACTCATACTAAGTCTTTAGAAAAAAGTCAATGATGTTTCTCTGTTATCTTCCAAATGTGCAAAGACTGAGTGAAAAACAGGCACAGATAAAAAGCATCTCTCCAAAATTTTCATAATCTCCTAGCTTAATGACTGGATTCTGCCATTAATGGTTTTCATTACGTGAGGAAGTAAACATAATAACTGTATCTCATATGAATAGCAAACTAACAGCAGAGTCATTATCTAAATGCAATTCCCATCAACATGCCAGAAGTGCACAATTACTGTAAGGATCCTGAATTAACTCAGTTAAAATGCCAGGTGATAAACAAAAGCTCAGAAGTACAACGGTCTGCCTCAGGGCACATCTGAAGCACCTGAGAAGAGATTGGAAACTTTGTGATAGAGATGGAGAAAGCGACACAAAACAAAGGAAATGACATATTAGTGGCAAGCTAGAGGTATTTTCGTAGTATGGTAGTTGTTAGATGTATAAAAGGGAAAGGCCTGTATAAAATATTTTACCTTTTATAATACTGTATACATATATGTATGCATATGTATATATATGCATATATGTGTATACATATAATTAGTAAAGCATGCATTTATTGAACATCTCATATTATAAGCTTTTACCCCATACATCATTGTAGTAGATTATAACTGTAGTCTCAGATATTTTGTAATCTATTTAATGTTAATGCTCTCATTTCGAAAGAAATGAGGAAAAGTTCATTGTGAGCCAACTATGAGTGATCACGATCTGAGAACATGGATTCATGTTGCCCCACAATAACACATTAAATTGTCAAAGTAGTCACATGAATTTTTATAGTTATGGAACAAAAGAAAGTCACACATGGAGGCACTCACTAAATACATTGGCCTTGATATAGATTAGGCATGTTACAACGATGTGGAAGAAACTTGGTTACTGGGTTTTGGTGATATCCAATGCTGGCTTTGGGGTTGGCTGAGGCTATTGGTCTTTTAAAACTATATTCTAGAGGTTTTACTTAACAGTCAAAGGGATGTTGTTTCTGACTCAGAGCTGGGGAATGCATGTGTATTAAGGGACTTGAAGATAACTGAGGAAGATTTAGCTTTGGATCTGAGGCATTATAACTCTCTGCAGTAAACAAAGTCAGAATCAAATCTGTTTTGTGGAATCTTTAACCCTGACATGGCTTCTCTTTTTTTTGCGGGAACTTTAATTCATCGTTCCTTCCATTAGACAAGCATTGCATTTTATGTATATAGAAGCTAATTATTTTTTATGTCTCCTGGCTCTAGAAGTGCTAATCATATGGTGACATGTTTCCTAGTTCCTGGAATCTGATAAACATGAGGCAGAGTAGTCAGACTAATCTCTGGGAGAGAATGAGTTGTTAAAGCCATTAAGGGAGAAAGTCCTGGATCCTGTAACTGTTATTACTCATGATCTTAGTTTGACTTCTTTCTTTCTTTGTCTTCTGTATCTGATACATAACTATTTCAACCTAAGGTTAAAATGATCAAGGAAACAGTGTAACCTGAAGAATTAACATACTGGATGTAGAGAGTGTACATTTTAACCAATCCAAATTTCTCTGTACTCACATAATCATACTCTTTGAATTCACTGTTTACATCCCTGTCTATACTGATTTATAGTCTATGACACATTTTATTTGAAGCTTGGCATATTTAAAGTTATTCTTTTTTCCTGCTAATTTAAAGGGTTTTTTTTTTGGACAAGATGTTATAGTCAAAACTTTATGTTGAGTGGTTAATGACCAAATAATTTTAACTCTTATTTGTGATTAATTATTCTGTTTGTCCTATTGTTTTTTATTACCTAAAATTCCATTTGGAGTAAGACTAGGCACCTCTCCTCATATTAAGGCTGGACAAGGCAACCCAGTATGAAGAATAGGATACCAAAAGCTGGCAAAATAGTCAGAGACAGCCCTTGCTCCCACTGTTAGGAGTCCCATGAGAAGGCCAAGCTACACAACTCTAACACATATGCAGAGTTCCTAGGTCAGTCCCATGAAGGCTCCCTGGTTGTCAGTTCAGTCTCTGTGAGCCCCTATGAGCCCAGGTTAGCTGATTCTGTGGATGGTTTTCTTGAGATGTCCTTGACCCCTCTGGATCCTATAATCACATTCTTTCCCCTCTTCCTCAGGATTTTCCAAGCTCTGCCTAGCGCTTGGCTATGGATCTCTATATCTGTTTCTATCAGTTGCTGGATGAAGCCTCTCTGATGACATATTTGGTTGATATCCATGAGATGTCTTCCATTTTCTGAATAGAAATGGAGGATTGAAGAGGGGAGGCAGGAAGAGGGGCCGAGGGGAGAAAAGGATGAAAAACTCCAGTCAGGATGTAAAATAATAATAAAAAAGCATTAAATAAAAAAATTTCATTTGGAGGAACTAAATAGTCATACTACCAAATATCAGATAATACTACAATATTTTGAATTTCTTCTCAACAAAATATCCCTTTCACTATGTACAAAATGCAGTCAGTGACAAGGGTGAAGACAAAAGATCGAACTTGTGAGAAATCCTGATTCCATTGGTTTTATGGGAATAATCAAATCTCATTATCTTTTTATAGTTAAAAAGGAATCAGTTGTATAATGTTGCCCAGTGTCTTAGTTAGGGTTTCTATTGCTGTGAAAAGACATAATGACCTCATGATCATAGCAACTCTTATAAAGGAAAACATTCAACTGGGCTGGCTTACACTTCAGAGATTGAGTCCACTATGATCAGGGCAGGAAGTGCAGTGGCATGCTGGCAGACATGGTGCTGGAGAGGGAGCTGAGAGTTCTATATCTAGATCCGTAGGAAGCAGTAAGAGAGAGTGACAACAGACCTGGCTGGAGCTTTTGACCCTCAAAGCCCATCCCCATGAAACACTTCCTCCAAAACACCACACCTACTCCAACAAGGCCACACCTCCTAACAGTGCCCACTCTCTATGGGCCTATGTGGGCCATTTTCATTCAAACCACCACACCCACTTACCTCTCATAGAGGAAATATAAGTGTTATTCAGCTTTTTTTTTTTCTCCCAAATCTGGCAAACATTATGATGGGATAATTGAAGACTATATTTAATTGATAAATAAGGACTTTGAAAATATATAGTGCCTTGGATTATAAGCTCCTTTTAAAAAAAGTATTACAGATGGCTCGGTGGCTAAGAACGCTGGCAGTTCTTTCAGAGGACACAAGTCCAGTTCTCAGCACCTATGCCAGGGCCTCACAGCTGCCTATAACTCAGCTCTAAGGATTCTGATGTCCTCTTCCATTCTTCACAGGCCCACACAGACAGGCCCACATATCCACAAATACCAATAAAATAAATCTTCAAAATAGAAAGAGAAATAGTACCTTTGTATATTCAATTTGTAAGCATGAATCTTTTTCTAATGTATGCCTTCTTTACTAGTAATGTTATTTCAACAAATATCTTAAATTTCTTATTCCATTACTGTGCCTCTAGCCTTTTATTAATTTTACTGAAAATATCATGAATTCTACAACCATTGGAGACTGGCTTTTTTTTTTTTGGTACAATTTGAATGAAAAGAGTATAGCAAAATGTTCAGGTATCTCTGATAAGAGTCAGTGAAGTAGAAAGCAGAAGTCTGAGAATGTCATAGGGCTCCTCAGTGTCTTCTAGGCCTGATAGTGGTATTTGTATCATGTGAAACTTGGGTGCACCAAGTTGCTCCAGTAAATTAGGATCTTGTGGTTGATAGACATGGTTTGGTACCCCACTATAGGGTATATAGCTTTTATAGGGCAGATGTCACCAGTACAGATTATTCTGGGACAGGAAACATAGACAGTTTTAGCAAGCTGAAATTTATATCTAGGAATTTGCTCTAACAACATCAATAGCAATTTGATAAACTTGATCTATTTAAAATTCCTCCTTTTTTCTTAGTTGGAAGAAATTCTGCTGGTTTTCTCTCTAAATATAAGTATACCCTAAGTGGAGGATTTTTGAATGGTTTCAAATAGGCCTTTATTTTTATTAAGATTATATTGAAAGGGTTCCTTTATGAAGGTAGTACAAATTTTTAATCTTTTTATGTATGCCTTGGTTTGAGTAAATAGGAGGTCTTGGTAATCAGTCATACCAAAAACATGCCCAAATGAAAGCATGTAATTACAGCTTCTTCCTTTTCATTTTTTTTTTCCAAAACCAAGGTCAAAATTATTCTTATTGCTCAAGAATGAGAATACCAAGGGAAATCCCAATAATACAGACAAGTTTTAAAAGATCCAAACACAAGAGTATTTTAGATAATAGCAGGAGAAAAATGATAGTTAGAAATGTGGTCAGGCTGGGCGGTGGTGGCGCACGCCTTTAATCCCAGCACTCGGGAGGCAGAGGCAGGTGGATCTCTGTGAGTTCGAGGCCAGCCTGGTCTCCCAAGTGAGTTCCAGGAAAGGCGCAAAGCTACACAGAGAAACCCTGTCTCGAAAAACCAAAAAAAAAAAAAAAAAAAAAAAAAAAAGAAATGTGGTCAAATAGGTTTGAGTTCTGTCACAGAGGGTTCTTAATTACCATGTGGTAGCAGATAAGCACACCCAGCCTTGCTGAGGTCCACATGGATGAATCTTCATAAGGATCCAGAGACTATTTAAGATGTGAAATTCAAATTCAGCATTTAACCAACCCCAGAAGTTTTGCAGCACAAAATGTGGCTAAAAGCACCTGATTGGGTCCTTCCTGCTGAGACTGAATAGAGTCTTTGATGGACCTCTTACATCCTGATGGAAGTAGCTGGCTCTTGCTCACTTACTTCTTTTTCTCCTGGATATCACTGGGGAAAGACTGCAGTCAGATCTGAATTCCCAATTATTATTCCTAATGGTCCTCATAATGTATTTCATGGTTTCCTTGATCAGCATTCAATCACAGAGTTCCTTGTCTGTTTCCACAGGTTACCATCAATTATTTTTGCTAGGAGATAATTTATGTTTTTCATTTGAGGATTTAATGGGGATGTATTTGGTTAAGGATGCTAAAGCTTTAGTAAATTTTGACAACTGAGTTTTTATAGTGTCGTTTGATTATATAACCACCAATCAGAGGACTGAAGATCATAGGGGAATTTTTTTTACAATTCAAATTAAGTATTTGCAAAGTAATTTCCACAATTAGTATGGAATTCAGTAGGAGTGCCTCAAGTAGGAATAATTTTTTTGTAATAGAAATGTGGTGGATAAGGCAGTGGCTTTCTGACAAGGGGAAACTTAACTCAATGGGAAATACACAAAGGAAGCATTAAGAAATATTTCTAAATTAATGGCAGAGATTTTTATATAAAATATAATTGTCATGGTTTACTTTATCGTTATTATTTTGTGTGTTAAGTGCTGTGCCTGCATGCATGTCTGTGCACCATGGGCTTGCAGTGCCTGTAGGAGGGTTTCGGGTCCCTTTGGAAATGGAGTTACAGAGAGTTGAGTGGCCATGTGTGTGCTGGGAATTGAACTTGAGTCCTTTGGAAGAGCAGTCAGTGCTCTTAACTGCTGAGCCATCTCTTCAGCTCCAAATGTGCAGTTTTAAGTGGATCATTTCTAAAGGACTAAAACATAAAATCTTTGTTCTTTAGCCATTTTTTGATAAATATAAAACATTACCTTGTAAATAGAATGTCACCTTTTGGGTCCATATCAGTATATTTAATTTTGATCTAATGTCTCTAGGAAGATGGCTTAATGGTTAAGAACACTGATTGATCTTACAGAAGACCTAAGATTCCTAGCATCCACATGATGGCACACAACAGTCCAGGGTATCTGATGCCATTTTTTTGACCTCTGTAGGAACCAGGCATATGTGTGGTATACAGACATACATGAAGTTTAGTTTATAACATAAACAAAAAAATTAATATTTTGTTAAATGAAGAAATAATTTTTAGCTAAGGAATTTTTAACCACCTTGAATTATAGGAAATTAATCACAAGCATTATGTTTAAGTTTTACTGTTTATGATATTTTTTACAACATTCATTTTCTAGTTTTATCCTCATATTTTCTTTTTCATTCTGGAAAAATTCTCTAAGAAAGAAATTTATTTGGCCATAAAAAGTCCTTTATCATCTAAAGGCATTTCTTTTTCAATTTAGTCTCTAAAAATACTTTTGTATCTAAAATATTTTTGTATATATTTGTCATGATTCATGGTTTCTTATATTTTTTCACAAAATATTTTAGAAAAAAAGTTCAGCAAAGTAAAATAGCAGTACTTAACAAAAACCTTAGGATACTATATGTAAATAGAAACATAGATATTGTACATTAAATACATAACAGTTATAAACATAAATATAATGCTAATTCCTGGAAACATTTCTGTTTTCTTTTGTCAACAAATTTAAATTAACCAATTTGGTAGAGGTTTTTGAGAAGTCTGAAGAATTTAGACTAAGTTTACATAGCATTTATTCATAAGCAAGTTTTAACTGAGACCTTGTGGAGAGGACATCATCGCATAACATATATGTAAAGAGTATTCAAAATAAACAATTCACATATAAACAAAAACTGATATAACTTTTATGTAAAACTTAGTTGTAAAAGAAGAGTTTGAAAGGAATATGACTGTAAATGCTGTACTGAGTGGTCCACCCCTCTATTATAATATCATGCATAAGTACACATAGAAAACAAGAATATCAAAACACAGATCATCACACAAATGACACATAAATAACCATGAAAAATCAATAATGAGGATCAGCTGAGGCTAACAAGAAACTACATTATTGTGTAACATAATTATAATAAATCAGAATGTACTCTTAGACAAAGGTGAGACTTCTTATTCTGACTTAATTTCTTCGGCAGAGGAGATTTCAAGACAAACTAATATTGACTACATTATTTGGTTATTTGTAATCACTCTTACATAGATCTGCAATGAAAAAGAGCAAATGGGGTAGCAAAAATATAAAATATACTGTTTAAGGAGAAGAGGAATTGCAGGACATTTAATGTTAGAGGCAAGGTTTATGCTGAAAGAAATAAGGGGCGGGGGGGGGGGGGGGGCCTGGTTTGAAATGAAATGAAGAAAATGTTACTCTCTGGGAAAAAAATCCCACCCAGGTAAACATCCAATTTATAAAAAGAAAATGGCTAAAGACATTTTTGCAACAAAGAAAAGCCTATACAAATATAATTCAAGGAGAGAGCCAAGTTTTTTTCCAAACAGGAAGCTAAACTTGGCAGCTTCAGCCAGCCACTCAGTTCTAGCTTTAGAATCATGAGAGATAGAGGAATAAAGGGGTTATGGAATCTTCCACATGTGATTGTGTTTGAGACCCAAAAATATTGGAGATGCCAGAGCCCTGGGATATTTGATAGGTAGACAGGAGTGGAAGCAGCCTGAGAGAGAGAGAAATGTGTTGCATTTAGCAATGCTGTAAGAGCAGAGTTAAAGTTCTTTGACATCAGTCATGAAACTACCAGATTTTGATTTTGCCCTGCTGGGTTTTAGTCTTGCTTTGATTCAGTATTTCCATATTTTGCCTGGATGTGGCTACTGTTTCTGTAATGTACTGAATGAGACATTTGCTTATTCATACCTGTAAAAGGAGTAACTTTTCTAGCAATCTTCCTACACTAATTAAATACCCTATACTCAAGATCAGGGCATTTAAAGATATTTAGTCTTAAAGATTCTCTGCCATGTGAATTATTTGAAGAAGGCATTTTGATTCAACTCTCTTGCTTAGGCCATACTTATGCTTAATTTAGAATAAAAATAAATGTTAAGAATTTACTATGGACTTTGAAGATTTTTCTCAGTCAAAATTTCCTGTAACGAGGCCCTGTCTCATTCCTCTTAGCAGCCCAGGCTCCCTGTGTCTCAAGTGATGTTTGTCCATCTTCACAGACTCTTGCTAATGAGAAACAGCAGTCTTTCTTGACCCTTAATGATGCATTTTATGCTTGAACTGTTCAGATGCAGGGTTTACTTAAGAAAATCTGCTTTAAGTGAGTTGACACAACTTCACCAGAAAGCCAGGAACTCTGTGGCACAGCAACTATGCTGTGGGATATTTTGTTTGCTGTGAAGGTGTTGCTCTGATTGGTTGATAAATAAAAAGCTGATTGGCCAGTAGCCAGGCAGGAAGTATAGGCGGGGTAAACAGACAAGGAGAATTCTGGGAACAGGAAGGCTGAGTCAGGAGATGCCAGCCTGCCGTCCAGGGAGCAGCATGTAATGACACACAGGTAAAGCTACGGAACACGTGGCAACATACAGATTAACAGAAATGGGCTGAGTTTAAGTGTAAGAGCTAGTCAATATTTATCCTGAGCTAACAGCCAAGCAGTTTTAATTAATATAAGCTTCTGAGCGGTTATTTTATAAGCAGCTGTAGAGTCCTTGGTGCTGGGCGAACACAGGAAAACCTTCAGCTACACAACTATGATCACTTGACACTTTCTGTATGTTCATGTATGGCCTGTAAACAGAGAGGATCCAATAAAAGCAACTACCCACAGAATCTGGGCTCATAGGTGCTCATAGAGACAGAATCGATAATCACAGAGCCTGCATGGGTATGAGCCAGGTGCCCTGCATATATGTTATGATTGTGTAGCTTGGTATTCTTGTGGGAATCCTAACAGTTGGAGTTGGGAGGGTCTCTTGGAAACCTCTTTCTCTTATTGCGTTGCCTCGTCCAGCCTTGATATGAGGGTTTGTGTGTAATCTTATTGTAACTTGTTATGACATGCTCAGTTGATATCCCAGTGAGGCCTGCTCTTTTCTGAAGGGAAATAGAGGAGGAGTAGATCTGGGGGAGAGTATAGATGGTGTGGGCACTGGGAAGTGTGGAGAGAGGGGAAATTGTGGTTAGGATGTAATATATGAGAGAAGAGAAAAATTGAGCCATAATAAAGATCCCTTGAGAATAAAGATAGGCCCATGGAAACCTTTTCTTTTTCTTTTCTTTTTTTTTTCATTTCCTAAGCATTTCAAGGCATTTGAAATTATCTCCTTGAGAATCCCGTTGCTTTGGGTGCAATACTTATTTTTATCTCCTGCTATAGAAGATAACACAGTGACTGACAGTCACTGGAGTGCACTTGATTGAGAAGATAATCCCATGCCTCTGCTGCTAGGTGTCACAATCCAGGAAGGAAAAACTTGCTACCATCTTCTACAGCTTGTTGAATTAGTTACTTTAGTGTAATTGAAAGGGTTTAAGTCACCTTGTAGACTCTGAGATTTCCCACTGGCAATCTGGATTCACAGCATCAGGAAGATCTTAGGGAGCAAGAGTAATGCCTAACTTGCATAATCTTACATGCTTTGCTCTTTTCCACTCACACATAGAGAAAGGTCAGTTAGAAACACTGGAGGAATGAAGAGAGGGACTTGAGGACTGAAGACACATTAACTGACTGAGATGAATGTGTATTTCCTTCCTTACTCACATTCTAGGGACAATTTATGAGAAAAAGATGTCTGTCTATGGCACCTAAGCCTCTGGTAATAGGCAGGAAAAGGACCAGCAGGGAAATAGCTTCAAATCAACTAAGTGGAAAGGAGATTAAAAACATTATCTCCATTGAAATTCAGACTAGGATTTAGACCAAAAAACAAAACAAAACAAAACAAAAACAAACAAACAAACAAAAAACCAAAAAAAAAATCAGTACTCTTCAGTATTAAGGTGATAACAAACTAGACACTAAATCACTAGATCAAATGCATCCCACTATTTGTGGGATGGGCTAATCAATTTCATGTAAGCAGAAGGATTCCTGTACCTAGAGAAACTATTAATAGTATTGAAAGTTCTTAGGGTGTGGCCTAAAGAAGTGATATCCTAGCTAGAAAGCACCCCGGAAAGGGTTCACTGAGAAGCATTGACACCCCAAAAGATTACTAAAATCATTACCAGCTTTCTTCCTTCTGGGCATTCAAGAGTTGCCTTTCCAATAGTGAGAAGCCTGGCCATACCCAGGAAAGAGATGGCAGAAATATGGTTGGAAGAAGTAAGGGGGTAAAATCCAAACGACTCATACCAAAAAACGGGGGGTGGCAGTGCTTCTAGCAAATAATTCAAGCTCACCCAAGTAGTTGAGATATGACAATTACCAAAAAGAAAAAAATCAACCTTAGGCTTGGACACATTTAACCTCTATTAGTCTCTAACTCGAGACAGATCCAGTGACAAGAATCCAGAGGCATCAGAGAGAGGACTGCTGGGTAGTGGCAGGATGAGGCTGCCAATCAAGAAGGCTGCGAGTCACAGGCATAAAGAGCTCCATGAGCATGGGGATTTGACTGCACCGTGGATTTTTCACAGTCTGTAGAACATCCTTGCATTAACTTAGATGGTGAATAAAAAGCTTTTTTTATTTGAAGCTTCATAGTGGTCAGTGTTTTATGGCCATTAAATAATGGAAGATGCACACACACTGTCATCAGATTGAGAGGTCTAATCAATTTATCACATTCTATTATGCAAAGGAATGTTTAGACAGGAAGTTCTTATTTTTCCCTCTCTCTGTTTTCCCTTTGCTAGATCCTTGGAGGCATTGCTGTGCTTTGTACAAGTGGCAAATGAATGTTCTCTCCACGCATAGAGAGAGGTATCTAAAGAAAACAATTTACTTTTTATTTCTGTTCCTTCTTTTAAGGTTAGTTTTCTTCTATATGGGTTCCAGCAATAAATCTATACCAGGTAAAATCCCCAAATATACTGCAATAACCACATGAGAACACCTTGTTATCATCAGGAATCTTAGATCTCAGTGATCAAAATGATATATACTTCTTGGGATAGAAACGGGTATTTTTAAACGTCAAGGATTCAGAGAAAATGAATTATTTCCTCTAATCTGTGCAATTCTGTTGACACGGTAATAGCACGAGATACAATCTTCCTTAAAACTGTTCGTCACCTTTAGTTGAATGGTGTTGAACTGAAAACAAGTGTTTACTTAGCAGTGAATATAGAGCAATATATTTAGGGATTTTCAAGCGATGATCTTTTGGAGTCAAGATGAATGTAGCAGCAATTACCACAGTAGAGGTGGTGATAGCCAGCATCTATTCAGTGCTCACTTAACACAGCCAACAAGTCTTTGTTACATTCCTGTTCTCTTGTACATATGGCAAAACCAAAACATAGGACCATAAAATACTCCTTCTATTTGTAGCTAGTCTACAGATCCTCAAAGTTTGTCACGTGACAGTTTGATTTTAGAGCAAACAACTATTCTCCCTTTCCCTTTGTCTCATATGGTAAAAGAGATGTGGGAAAAAGATTTCAATGTACTAACTGCTTTGCATATACTAATGTTTGATTAGTAATCTTTTAAGTTAATAAGTAGTCCATGAAAATAAACTGGACTTTTAGTCCATTACATATGCAAGGGCATATTGCCCTGAAAGCTTATTTTGTAGATAGTGAGGTTGGTTTTTGCTTCTAAAAACTAAAACAAACCTGTAACAACTGATAGTATGTGTGGTCCCAGTCAGGCTAAGACTCACTGTAGCAAGAAGGTACTGGAGCTGAGTTCAAAAGCCCTGCAAAGAGAACTGGAATTAGCAGGAAAGTACCATTGCCCAGCATGTAATGAATTTCTAGCAAGGAAAATGGAATCCTATTGTGGGCTCTTCACCAAGTAAAATCTCCTGTCCAGCAGTCTACTATGTCCCCATTGCTACCTGTGCAGTTTCCTGTTGGCTGGTCTAGAAGCCCACTGCCAGGATGCAGAGGAAGAAGTGAGCATGCCAATCACCTCTGTTTTTTCTAGCATAAGGAAAAATGCATCCTGACCCAACATGTGGACCTTGATGGTAAATTATGTATGTTACACATATTATGATCATTCCCTATGTCTGTATGAATTTCCATGTTGAATTATACTGTTTATTGAAGGCTGAAAGTGATCTCTCCATCACCAAGTAGCTATGATTGTAATAACTTCACCTGTACTGAGAGAGCATTTCCTGGATTCATGACCCCTGGACTTCTAGGAGTCTTCTCTCTTCTTCCACCCTTCCTATAACAAATGCTGTTTGTGGTGAGCTTATCCTTCCCTGGGTGTGGCTCAAGGGCTTCTTTATAGCTTGAGACCTTACAGCAGTGATGTTCCTCCCATAGATCCCACCCACATTAGTGTTGTCTGTCATTTGTATGATTCTTCTAATGGAAAAGCTGCATTGAATTGCTGACGTTTGAATGAATTTGACCTGTGGCTATTTCTGGTGGTGGTTAAACTCTGTTCTTGGAAGATCCAAATTTCCTTTTTCTATTTTATTTGCCAACTTTAGAACAGTGTGATCTCCCACAAGTCAGGGACAAAATCTATCATCCTCAAGATCATTCTGACTTTTCCTAAAGTCTACCCACAACATCTTCAAGGCTGGGTGTCCCCCACACACTGCGTATGCTGGAGTTTTAGATGATGTATGTCTTTTCAGTCATTTGGGTGATTTTAACATCTGCGAATGCTTTGCCTGTGGCAAGGTGTGTGGGCTCTTTGCATTGTGAGACCAAGGGGAAGCTGTATATAGTAAATAACAAGGGATGACATTAAAGTTCAAGCTAGGAAATGCCCCCTTCCCACCAGGTGCGTATGTCACATGCTTCACAGCTTCTGTTATAGGGGAGTGTGTCCTCAGACACTTAGCATTGCTTTGTAATAACAACATTCAAATCCCCATCCTGCAACATTTTTGTCATATGAAGTCTGTGATGATTATCTGTAGTCAGCCTAGTTTGCAATAACTGGCAAGAATTTCGTGTTACTGTCTAGTACTTACTACCTGTTGTTCAGCCTACCCCACACCTTCACTCCATCATTGCTCTCACCAGTATCTGGTAACAACCGATCTACTGTCTCCAATGGTGTCACCTATGTTAGAACATGTAGCTCTTGCCTTTCATACCCTACTTTTCCTAACACATAGCTGTCATTTCTATTCATGTTGTTACAAATAATAGAATGCCATATTTTTATTGCTGAAGAATATTCTATTACATATATTTACCGCATGGCTTCCCTTCTGTTCATCTGTTGATGGGCATAGAGTTGATCCAACTATTTGGATACTGTGAGTAGCTCTGCTTTCATGCTTGTTATGTGAGAAGGGCTTAAATGCATGGACATGGCTATAAGTCCACATTCTGAGGCTCTCTCGTCCATTGGAGGGAATACAGGAAAAGCCTGCTCCAGAATCTGCAGTTTATCTGTGCTTCTGTCCCTTTGCATCAACCTGTAGCCTCGCCAATGACATTCTCTGTCTGCTTTTGCTTTTCCAGCTGCATCCTTTCTGTAAGATTTTATTACACTGGTTTACACAGAAGCAAGGCTGCATAGTCCTAGCTCCACTCACAGTTGTCCTCACTAGACACATGGGCATGAGTGTTTCAGGCCTTGGGCTTAAATAAGGAACCCATCAGGCCATGGAACACTCTTCATACAGCCTAAAGGATCTCATTCAGAATCATTTGTCAGATATATAGGCAGGGGAGCTTGACCTTGAATGCATTTCATTATGGAAAACACAGGTTAACTATTGTTGTTTAGCAACACAGCATCATACTAGCAATTTAGTAACCTTTCCCAAGGAGACCCAGCACTTCATTGTCCCAAACAGGGAACTTCTAGAAAGGAAATGGTCTTTATGTAGGGCTAAAAGAATGCCAGAGTAGATATGAATAGTTCTTATTGTAGGGCACTCTGGTGTAAAGGACATATGAGTATATGAGAGGATGCAATGTCTTGGGCTTTTATTATCTGTGCTGAAAACTTTTAGAAGCTTGGAGAAAAGGGCTTTAAAAGGACATTTTAAGAAATTTACCATATCTCTTTAGGAAACTATCTGTAGTGCTTATGACTATAAAAGATAAAATATAAAAAAGATAAAAGATAAAAAGCAAAAAATTCAAGGTATGGTAAAGCCACAGAGCTTTCTGCCCTCAGGAAAACTGGCCAGCAATGTTGTTTTTATAAAAGCTTTTACTTAACTTGTAAAACCAAGATCATGCCCATATTATGGCAGTCCCCATTTCATTTACAAACCTCCACAAAGTGAGTTTTCCCAGTGCTGTAGAGTGTGTTCATGTGTACACTAACACGCGCAGATTTTGTTTTCCAGGAAGTCTTCCTCTCACCCTCCACTGCAGTCTGCAAGAAGCTGCATTGACTCCCATGTCAAAGGGAAAAATAGGCCCCGTCTTTTCCTGGGCTGACACAGCTCACTTCAACTCTTTAATTTCTGAATAGAGCTGTAGCTTATTATTCACAAAGGACTAGTACCATTATCGTTTGAGATGTGGCACTAGGCTGAGCTGCTGAGATGATCTGACCCAGACCCCGAGTTAGTTCCTAGCTTGCTACAAGATAGGACTGACCAGTAGAAAATGCATGATTTAGACATCTGGATATTTCCTTTACACCCATAAGATTCTGGGAAGTAGGGGATGGCATAGGGATCTATGTTCTACACAAACTCCTAAACAACAAATGAAAAGCTTTGGAATAGTTGAAGACAGTCATGTGCTAGGAAGGTGATAAACCCTAAACTCCACAGGGACAGGAGCTCTTTCTCTATATACCTATACATCCAGCCTACATTATAATCTTTATAATGAGCCAGTAAACATAAGGTAAATGCCCTCCTAAGTTTGGAGAACAATTCTATTTGATTGTCTAGCCTAATTGGTGGAAGGAGCTACATTAGCAGTGGGTAAATAGCTTGAGATTTTTCTATCAGTATCTGAAGTGGGTTAGCCTTGTGGGACTTTATTAAACCAATGCAAACCAAGGCTAGGTCTTGGGAATGAGTGTCAACAATATTTGTGTTGTGGGATGTTCAGGTGATATCTAGGCAGTTGGAGAAGTGTACATTATTGTTTGAAAGCACCCAGAACTGCAATATCACTTTGAATTGAGATCAATAAGTCACAGAGACTTTAGAGGAATGAACTCTCATATGTAATACCCTGGCAGTGGTTTAATGGGAAAAGATATTCAGCTACTAGTGTGTCACCTATACTCTCCATTCCCTTCTGGGAAATGGCTCTCCATGGTGCAAGACCAGCTCAGGTTCTTTGATGCAGAATCTGACCTGCCCCCCCCCACCCCCCACACTTGTTCTTCCTGGACTTAGACCTTCCTTTTGTGCTTTGACAACTAACATCTTTCTAATGTGTTTACTGTGAATTTTCACTCAACTTTTTCTTCACCAAGGCCTTTTCAGACTCATATATTCTTCCAGTTGAATGTGTTAAAATAGGGTATTTGACATTACAATTGTCTACTTCCATCTCCATGTTTTGCTTTTAGTATATCTACATTTTTATAAAACTGTCTATTATATTTAATGTTTAAATGTTGTGAAAACTTGCATTTCTCAAGCTTTTACACTCTTAGATCATGTGTCTAATCACTCAGGTATCAGATTCAGAGCAAGTGCATTCTCCCTCTGACCCCAGAGTTCACATGGACCACCCATGGGTATTTTGTCTGCTTCATCGAGCTTTGTGGAGAAAGAATTGCTAGTTCCATTAACCACCACCAAGCAGAGCAGTTGAAGTCTTTTTAAACACAATCCTAGGTTTTCATTACTTTTACTTACCAGGGTTTGCCCTGTGACCCAGCAGGAGATCTTTTTAAATCAAAACACTTAGCCTTCCTCAGGGTCAATTCTGTCCTGAAAGAGACTAAATATAGTTACTGAAGGGCAGCTCTATACTCAGCACCAATTTGTGAGGTAATGATTCTTATCTTCGGCTCAGAGCCTGCATATTTTAGGCATGGAGAATGTGAGGCAGAACACAATGAATTAGCAACCCAAGATACATCAAGTGTACAGACAGAGTTATACAAAGAAAGGCATCCCAGGAAGGTCCACAGGGACAATGTCCATAGAGACAGAATGTATTCTTTGATGGGATGTTGGCACTGCCCCTTTGATCTCTGGGCTTCTTTGGAGGCAACAAGTCCTGGATATTGGAGGCTATCATCTGTAACACAAATCTTAAATGGTCTTATTAATAAAAAAACACTCAGGAGCCAGGTATTAGGATGAATTCTAAAAGATCAGAGAGACAGAAAAAGCCACAGCTAACCTCACCTCGCCAACTTCTCAGCCCATCCTGTTTCCTCAAACTGGAAGCCTCTGAGTCCTCATCCAAATGGATCTCAGTTGAACTGCTGCTCAAAAGCCTAAAAGCTTAAAAGACCTCATGTTCCTGGTCCTCACACCTTATATACTTTTCCGCTTCCTGTTTTCTGCTTCCTGCCATCACTTTCTGGGATTAAAGGCATGCGTCTTTCCCAAGCAAGACATGAGCTCTCAAGTGCTGGGATTAAAGGTGTGTGTCACCATGCCTGGCTGTTTCCAGTGTGGCCTTGAACTCACAGAGATCCCAATGGATCTCTGCCTCCAGAATGTTAGAATTAAAGGCGTGTGCTCCTACTGCCTAACCTCTGTGTTTAATATAGTGGCTATTCTGTTCTCTGACCCCCAGATAAGTTTATTGGGGTGTAACTCCCCTATAATTCTCACAGCATATCTAATGTTCTGGAGGAACTGAGGGGATTATATACAGGTCATTCATTTATGTACCCATGGAAACAAAGCACACAGTTAAACTGGATATACTCCACAATCATATGAGATCTTTTGCAAGCTGGGATACATGACAACTATTGCCCATCTCTCCTTGATCCTTAATGCTTTCAGAGTGAAAATTCATAGTTAATATATTTAATATAGGATGCTGTGGGCAGCAGCATCTGCATTGCTTAAGCTCCTGATATTAAAAATATTCCTTCACAGTTTACTCCTTTCCAAGTGATTTTCAGTGTAGGATGTGTAATAACTGCTCTATTATCAGAACATTCACTGAATTATCAGTCTGGCTCCAAGTTCACTTCGTTGGTATCTATTAACCCCCCAAACCCAACAAAGACTCCATGAAAATACATAAGTTTTATAGTGTCACCATACTCATTGTCCTAGCAGAGAGCCAAGTGCCCTTAATAAAGGTGAAGAGAAATTTCTGGCTGTATCTAAAGAAATAAGTCAAGGGACTGGATGCTGAGATAAGATTTAATAGCATTTTGACCTTTGGTCTAAAAAAGATTTAGGTATTCTGCCACATCTTGCCTGTATTAGCAGTAACATCAAGAAAGAAGAGTGAGTTACCAGCAGAAAGGTTACTTGTGGATCTCTGGAGAAGTGCACTTGAAATTGCATTCTTGTTTCTAACCATCAGAAGAATAGTAAGCATGTAATTCATGATGAGTAACAGTTTTCTCAATATAGGTATCTTATGGTTTGCTTTAAATGCCTTTTTTTGAGTGTTTCTCAAATTAGATTGTCGAATCTCAATCCATGTAGATAAGCCATTGTAAACTCTTCATTATTTCTACTGGACAACCTTTCCCATTCCTTGGCAGTTCTGCTATCTAACCCTTTCATAAATATTAAAGCCTTACCAAACTCATCACAGAGAAAATAGAAGTTGTGAAGTTTGTGTCCTTATTTTCAAATTTTCAAGTAAATCTACGTGGCCCATTTTTATCTGTTTCAGAGACTCTTTCTTCACCTGTAAGATGCTTTTCAATATTGACTGTACTTTAGATACCACTGTACTGCTGAGTGTTCTGTGTTCTGTCTTGGTCCTTTAGGTGTTACTTATGGCTTATTTTTTAGCTTACAAAAACACTTCACACTTTACAAAAACATCCCTTAATACAGTACTTTTTAGTTGTTTTGAAAATTTAGGCTATATTTTTATTGAAATTAGATTTTTTTTCATGCAACGTATTCTGATTATGGCTTCTCTTCCCACCTCTTCCAGTTTCTCCCAATGCCCCACCCACACAAATCCATACCCTTTCTTTGTCTGTCTCATTAGAAAACAAACAGGCATCTAAAGTATTAATAGTAGTAGTAAATTAAAATAAGATAAAATAAAAACAAACCAGAAAATGATAAAGCTAACAAGAAAAAAAAGGAGTCAAAGAAAAAGCATAAGAAGCACATATTGATCACACACACACACACACACACACACACACACACACACAGAATCTCATAAAAACACAAAACTGGAAACCATAGTATATAACCCAAACACCTGTGACGTTAAAAAAAAAATGATCCTCAGACAAAGCATTAAGACAAAAATCCTCCAATAATACCATTCAGTTTGTTTTGTGTTGGCCATCTGCTGCTGGACATGGAGCCTGCCCTTAAGAATGAAATTTGGTGCTTTCCCCCAGGATTACCCAACACAGCAGGAATTGATATTGTTAAGCTCTGCATAAACTTCGGTGAGAGCAGTCAAGGTGAATATGCTCAGTCTTTATTCTTTACACACTCTTAACGTATTCAAAGCTGATAATATTTTGTTCTCACTCCTTTCTTCCAAGTCTTCCTGGGTCTTCCAGGAACATGGTAATGTTTTCTTCCATGATCCAGTCACCAATACTCACTATAACCTCCTAGCTACCTTGCACTTCCAGGTTCAAACAACTGGATCCAAGTTCCAAAGTAACATCTCCAGCTCTCATCTCTTTCCTGTGTCACATCTACCACTTCAAATCCACTCAGCCAAAAATTGAATCCATTGTATCTACTCCTTCTATACCAAAGAACAAAGTCTTTGGCTAACCCCCTTGATTAAGGATACAACCATTGGCCTAGCTCTTCTGTTTGTTCAGACTTGTTGGGTATCCTCCCCTGATCTTTCAACATCCTAAATACCACTCACATCTTCACTCTCATTTTCTCTGCCTCAGTACCCACTGTACTCTTACCTAGATCATAACTGACATCTTCTAATGTTACCTAGATCATAATCGACATCTCCTAATGGATGTCCTGTAGTTAACAATCCTTACATCCATTTGCCACACTGTTGCTGTGTTGGCTTTTTACAAAGTACTCAGTCTTGCTACCAATGCTTCGAAATGGTTGTTGAGAAGAGTAGACACAAAACCTGGCAACTGTACTAAAAGTCACAAATGACCTCTTCATGACAATGTGTTTGAAAAACTGGCTTGAGTATGAGGGAGACTTGATCCTATTCTCTGTCTTTAAAATATGTCTAATCTCTTTCATTAGGGATTGTGATTCAGCCATTTATGTTATGCTCCTTTCTATGCCTACCTCTCAGAGTCCCTTTTCGTTGGACTGTTCACTTCTTTCCCAGTTATGGAAACTCTATGAGCCTGCCATGATTTTGTCTACTGAGCTACAGTCCAGTTATCCTAACGAATATCATAAGTACCGGTAAGTGCTAGATAGTAGAACATAACTGTAGCTGAAGTTTTTCTTGGTTCTGCCCAGCCCCACGGACCCCATGGCTGCTTATAAAATAATCACTCAGAAACTTATATCAATTAAAACTGCTCGACCATTAGCTCAGGCCTACCACTGACTAGCTCTTACATTTAAACTCAGTCCATTTCTGTTAATCTATATGTTTCCACGTTTTCCATGGCTTTACCTGTGTGCCGTTACATGCTGCTCCTTGGATGGCAGGCTGGCATCTCCTCCACCCCTGCCTTTCTTCTTCCTGTTTCTCTCTTCAATTTCCTGCCTGGCTATAACCTGACTTACCATAGGCCAAATGGCTTTATTTATCAACTAATCAGAGCAATCCATATTCACAGCATACAAAAAGATATCCCACAGCACATAACTGCTAAAATAAAAATATCACTAAAATTGAAAGTGACTATAGAGAAATATTTCTGACAACTTCAAATAAATTAATACTACTTAATGAAAGTAATAAAACATAAAACCAATTATACTTTTAGACACAGCGAAAATTCCTAAAGAAGATTAAATATATTTATAGCTGGTAAGTAGATAGAACAAACAAGAAAAAAATTACATACATTTTAATTTGTAAACTAAATAACATAGTGTGTATTTAGAGTGGCAGCAGAAGAGTATAAATACAGGTATGGAATATTTATCACTAGGATGACAGAATTGTAGTGATAGTTGGAAGTTTTCCTGTGTCCCGGCTGGCCGGTGGTTGGGACAAATCTCTCCCACTCATGTCCCCCGAGTAAACACACAGAGGCTTATATTAATAATAACTGCTTGGCCATTAGCTCAGGCTTATTACTAACAACTCTTACACTTAAATTCACCCATAATTCTTATCTATGTTTAGCCAAATGGCTTGGTATCTTTTCTCAGTTCTGCCTTCATATCTTGCTTCCTCTGTGTCTGGCTGGTGACTCCTGACTCAGCCTTCCTCTTTCCAGCATTCTCCTTATCTTATATCCCACCTATACTTTTTGCCTGGCTACTGGCCAATCAGCATTTTATTTATCAACCAATCAGAGCAACCCACATTCACAGCCTACAGAAAGATATCCCCAGCAATTACAGTTCCTCTTCATTGTTTTATTGTTTTCTTAAAATGTTCTGCAAAGCTATAGTAATTATACAATATATAAAAATACATTCAGAAGAAGCTTTGAATGATATATACATATATGCACTATTGATAGCATTGGTTATTAATGATTGACAGGGATGTCTATGACTTATATTTTTATATTATAATACAACAACTTTATTGTAAGGGTGGCATTAAATATTGTTTTTATACAAGTTAGAAGCATGTTATTTAGAGTCTACTGAAAGTCAGCTTCTGAGCTAGTAGGTTGATCCAAATGGCTACCTATTGCATTGCTCCACAGTCTTTGAATCTTCTCTTCAAATCAATCCCCAGAATAGGGATTAAGATTGAAGGGAAGGGCTGACAATGCAGCTGTGTGGCTGAGGACTACATGTGTCCAGAAGTGTGCTTTGCATGCCATGTGCTCTTGCTGTTCTGTCACGCCTGAAGATTGACTTCTGGATAATACAAGCTGCTCATGGATTGTCACTCATTTGTCTCTATTCCCTTTCTCCTATCCATTTGACAGGATTACTCATTCTACTGGAACTTTGTAACATTCCCCCTTGTCTAAGCAATCTAGAATGGAGGTATAAGATATGTGGATGTAATATCCACCCATTTGTTTTGGCCTGGTTGGTGATGTCATCACCACATCATCACATGTGGGATTGTAAGACACAGGGTTTTGTCTCTGGGGTTTTGGGTTTGTGTAATTGATGCAATATACCATATTATTTAACCATTATTGAAGTTGGGATTATCACATACCTGCCATATTCTTGGGCATCTTTCTGTTGAACAAAGGTCTTTTTGTTTGGTTTTAATTAAAACTAATTTATGTGTATGGTTATTTTGCCTGTATATATGTCTGTGTACCACATGCATGTCTGATAACCCACAGAGGCCACAATATGGCTTTGGATCCCTTGTTACTGCATCTGTAGACAATTGTGAGTACACATGTGGGTGCTGGAGATCAAATCTGAGTTCTCTGGGAGAGCAGCCAGTGTTCCTAACTGCTGATCTATCTGTCCAGCCCTTGAACAGGGTTTTACCAATAAATCCAGGGCTCTTGAGAATGGCAAATTTTAGATGTTTCTCCATTATGTCTACATTAAGAAACTGAATACTGTAACCATGTAAAGTTTTCAAAGTAAAACAGAATACTAACCAAGGTTTGGGACAAACATTTATAAGCACTCATTATGTTTAATAAGAGACACATATAGATACTGCTTAGAAGGAGCTAAATCACATTACCTTTTACTGTTAGTCATAGAGAAACAGGGTAGGTGCTTACTGATCTCTGCAGAGAAACTCTGGTGAAAGAAAGAATTCCTCTGCTTTATTCAATCCAAATAGACATGAAATGTCTGCTTCCATCTATCCTGTTTTTCTACCTTTTTTTCTTCCTCCTCATATTCCTCCTTCTCTTCTCTCTCTTTATTCCCCCCAATACTTCGTTTCCTTTTTCGACTTTATTTTCTTTCCTTGTAGTTTGTTTGGTTTATTGTCTGAGACAGTGTCTCATTGTATATCCTGCTGTCATGCCATATAGAGAATTGACCATGTCTAACTTATCCTCCTCCTGTACAATCATCTCCAAAGCTGAGAGATTTTACCTATGAACCACTACACCCAGCTTGAAGTCTCTACAATTACTAAGAAGGCTAACATCTTCTGCCAGATCAAAACTGACTTGTAACAGTTTCCAGCTACAGTTCACTAGGAAGGAGCATCCATAGCAATTCAAACTTTCTCCTCATTAAATTTGTACATCCACGCATTCCTCTTGCTTCAAATGAATATAGACTTAGAAAGAAAAAAAAAAAAACAGATGTGGCCAATTTCTGGAGAGATCCATGGGTGGTGTGTTCTGCTGTCAGCTGGTGAATTTTATTTCCAGAAGTGGTGTGAGCTTCATTCTGTTAAAAACAGGAAACCAGAAAATTAAACTTTCTGAAGCTTCGTATTTGTTAGAAAACAAATAGTAACCCATCACATGCCAATGAATCTGTCATCTACCTGGAAGAGTACAAACTCATGGGAAGACTTAAAATGTGAATAGCTATTATGCTCAAAAGTGTAGAGGGCCATTCCATTACAAGGAATGATGTAAGCTGAACTGGAAGAAATCTGTCTACAATATCTGAGGTGAGAAAAGAAATGTGTCATATATTTATTCTCTGAACAAACTCTGATACTGCTGAGGTGTTGAAGAGCTCTTTGAGGAAGCAGTCAATACTTCTGTCTTCAGATAGATGTGCAGCATATGAAAAAGACAATATGTAAAGGCAGCATGACAGCTGAGATTTTGTACACACAAAACCTCAGAAAATCAAATGTATGGTTTCCATGGCAATGTTAACCTTGCTACACTGTGCATTACAGTAATCACCACAGCAAACACTGTAGCTACAATTGTAAGATAGTTAGGGCTATAACCCTTTAGTTCTCATTTTTTTTGCAATAATTTTCTGAAAAATTATCATTTGGGACTCTAACTCTTAATTTTTTTTCTCTATTGTTTTCCAATAACACTGGCAAGCTTGAGAAAACTACTTCAAAGACTGAAAGGGAGGCTTAGAAAAAATGGTTTTCCTTTTCAACCATTTTGTGCCATTGTATAAGAAACCCATGACTGAGAGATTTTCAAAGGAAGCTATTTCACTAGTTCTGGACACTAAGAAGTCTGGTTTCAAGTTTGCTGAATCGGGTAGGAGCCTTTTTGCTTTGTTGTTCCATGGCAGAAGACAGAACGGCGTGAGGGAGTGTGCAAAAGAGCCTAGAAGAAAAAGGTGGAAAACAACCCCACCCTGTGATATCCAGCCAGTTCTCTCCACAGCTAAGTGAACCCATTCATGACCTGATTACATCATAGTAGCCCCAATCTCCCACCTCTGCTGCTATCCCTGCTCATAAGCAAAAGATTAAGAAGTATTTCAACTATTGTACTAAGGATTGGGTTTCTAATACGTGCTTATGGGCTTCATTCAGGCCTTGTTTGTGCACTGTACAAACACGGATCAAGTTAGTTTTCATATAGGTATACAGTATTTTGTATATCCACTACTGCAAAATTGAGCTTATATTATTGAACAGGAGTCAACTTTTACTTTTATGGATTTTTGCAAGTTTGGTAATACCACACACACATTAAAATGTTTCACAATTGAAACATTTTACATATATTTACAGATTGTACATAAAACAAGTTTTAAGATGCTGTGATATGTCAGTTAAAATTTCCTCCTCAACAAGAGTGTACATATGCTCATATAATTTCATATAACTAAAACACCTGCATGCATATATCTGTACTCATCATTCAATGTGTCTTCACTGAACTAAGTAGCAGCTAAAGATAATGACATTCCAAAATATTGTACAAGTACAAGTAAGAAAACCATGATAGAAAAGCTGGAATGCATGCTTGCAAATACAGTGCTTGATTATGAAGACCAGGCTGACCACACAATCAGTTCAGAGTTTGAAATTCAAATTCAAATTCAAACAGCATTCAAATGTGTGAATACTTTTTTTTCTACTTGGTGACCTTCTACCTAATAGATAGTCCAGTTTTCCTTCTGGAGGGGATAGTGGTTAATGCAGAAAGTCATAACTGGGAGTAAGGGACTGCTGAGTTCTTTTTCCTAAGCATGACATCTTCAACACCACCACTACTTCCCACAGCTCAGCAAACACCACTAAAGCAGGGCAGTAAGAATATGAAAGCCGGAGGGTGGGGAGAAGGGATGTGGGATGCTGTCTTCTAGATACCCAAGTGGCCATTTCAATCATGAACTCTGCAGCTGTGGTAACCTACTAAAACCCCCCACAAGATGCAACTATCAACATCCCAGCATGGACTGAGGAGGGACACATGAGGTCACACCTCTAGCTGAAGAGCTCTTGTATAACGGCTTATGGAGGTAGAGGAGTTATTTTTCTTCAAGGGTGAAATAGCTGCTAAAGTACCCAAAGTCCAGTAAATAACCTCATTCCTGTGCACATGCAACTTTAGCTAAGCTCAGTGTGTTATTATAAAAAGAGAGAAGTATGGAAGAAGAGGGGAGATGTACTGGGAAGAAGCATTTCATGGGAAATGAGGAGGGGATAAGGAGGTGAATGGGGAGTTAATATGATCAAAATACATTTTATACATTTACATGCATAAAATTATCAAAAACTAATTAAAAACTATTTTACAAATTATCTGAAAATCCAAACCTGGATGACTTCAGCAAGAGTTTAAGCTTTTGTTCATTTAAATTGTCTATAATTTTTCAGAAACAGCTTTTAATTTATATCTCAGTTTGGAAATAATTAAAATGTAAAGTCTTCCAGAATGTGAAAAACCTCTTTATGGCTTGGACCATTAAACAAGTGCTCTACCACTAGTTTCTATTCCAGCTAGTGCCAGGTAAACAAGAATGGCCTCAATAGAAGGTCTAGCTACTCTATTATAGGGAGTAGCTAGGATCACCAACTGCTAGCTGGGGCACAAGATCACTCTCATCAACATGACAGTTCAGGTTTATTGATGTGGTTTGGGGACTCTACGATCAACAATAACTCATGCACCAGTTGTCGGACACTTTCAGCCTTGGGTGGCCATCCCATTTGATTGAACACTGGTTATGCAAGATGCCTTCCACCCCAATTTAAAACATGGAAATGCAGAGTTTTTGTGGACTTGGCAAATTTTGACCATGTTTGCAAGTTACCCTATCTCTTCATGCATATATATGCATATGAGAGAGAGAGAGAGAGAGAGAGAGAGAGAGAGAGAGAGAAACACTGTTATAAAAATGTTATGGTTTGAACTTCATATGTATGAAATTGTGCTATCTATAAGGTTCTAACATATATCACTTTTACTAAAATTACATTTTTAATATTGACCATTGCAAAGTTTTGCTGTGTCATGTCTTTTCTATAGTAGTTGGATTTTTTAAAATATTTTTACTCAGCAACAATGACACATTTTAGAAATATAACATACACTGAATAGACCAAGTTTCTCATTGTTAATATTATTGGGCATTTGTTTCATTTGGGGGAATCTGTTTATTCAATTCATTAGTCAATTTGTTTATTGGCAGTTTTATTTTCTTGGTATTTAATTTCTTCAGTTCTTTGTAAATTTTGGTTATTAGCCCCTTGTCGGAAGTATTTATGGTAAAGATTTTCTCCTATTCAATGGGTTGTCTGTATTTGCCTTGCTGACAGTTTTCTTTGGTAGGCTGAAATTTTTAAATTTCATGTAGTCCCAATTATTGATACTTGGGCTAGTTTCCACATTGTTGAAGCTCTGTTCAGAAAGTTCTTGCCTACCTTAATATCTTTTTTAAAATAATATTTATATTAAGAAGTTGATAATTTTCATACAATGTACTTATAGTAACCTCCCTAACTCCTCCCATATCCATTCCACTTCCCTAGCTATAAAAATTCAATATACTTCTATATCATGTGCGGGGTCTTCCCTAGGATGTAGTTGAGCTACCAAGCCTGACCTAATGTCTCTGTACTCAGGGTTTCTTTATCTACAGTGTCAACCAACCGGTGATAAAGAATATCTGAAAAAATTTTCTGTATGCGTTAAACAGTTACAGATTCATTTTCCTCAACAGTAGTCTCAGACACCACAGCATGGTAACAATTTACATGACGTTTACATTGTACTTGGTATAGTAAGTCACCTAGAAGTGGTATAAAGTACCTAGAAGGATGTTAGTTGGTTGTATGCAAATCCTACAACCACAATCATGTTATGTAACAGCGTGTTATGAGAGCATGCATTTAGTAACTGTAGTGCACTCAGGATCAAATCCCTCATGGATATCAAAGGCTTATTATATGTTTCTTTCTGAATCCTAATCCATATACACAGTTGTAAATCTTTTATAAGCTATACCATGATTTCCTTTTTGCCCTGAATTTTTACATATGTGGAAGTTATTAATTGTTTACATAATTGTGTTCTGACTTAATGAAATCAGATCTTGATCATATCTTTTAAATGACAGTAATACTTCAAATTTGTCAAGACTGGGTTGTATAAATATTTCTCATTTGAGAATGTCATAGATACAATTATATGATATTAATATTTTCATGTATAGATTTTAAAAATGGGGACCTGTAAGTGCTCAGCATCCTGTGTAGGTCAATGAAATGTGTTAGAGCTTTGTACTTGGCTCCTCAAATCTTCATTGTCATATTGACTTTTTGCTTGACATTTTACATACTGTGAGGAAAGCGGTGTCAACATTCCCTACAACAATAATGCCTCTTTCCATCACTCTTTATAAATCTGATTTTGTTTGTATATTTTGAAACTGTTGCATAGATTTGGAATTATTGCACTTTTTTTTTTTTTTTTTTTTTTTTGGTTATCATTCGACTATATTCCAAGATCACCTGTAACTCACTATGTGGCCCAGATTGGCCTTGAACTCACACTCCTGCCTCAGACTCCAGTCCAGATGTTCCACAGCATCAAGCTCAGCCTTGTTTGTACCTTTTCCACAGCAGTGCCTTCACTGAAATGAGATGACTGCCTTTGTCAGTGCAAGCACTTTTGCTTGAATGTTCTTTTAATGAGGGCACAACTACTTCATTTTAAGTATCTGCAAGTTACATATTTTCTATATTTTAATTTTGAACGTGTCTCCTACAAGCAAAAGTTTTCTGAGCTTTGTTTAATAATCCTTATATTTAAGCAGGAAGTGTAGAACGCCATTCAGACTTGGTGTGACTGCTAATGTACTCAAATTATCTCGTTTCTCCATTTGCTCCATAAATATTTTGTTTGCTTTCTTTCTCAGTTACACTTCAACTGGCCTAGTTTAGTCCCTCGTTTTCAGTTATTTTTGTTTGGCATGCTTGGAAATGTATGCTTTGTGTGTTCTTTAAACAATTGTTCTAGCAAATTTAACACTCAAGATTAAATATAGTATTTCATTCTACTGAGGAATAATTGACTTAAGATGGCAGATGTCTTAATTCCAGTCACCCAGATTTCTTTGTCATTTTCTAGCATTTTTTTTTCAAGACAGTGTTTCTCTGTGTAGTTTTGGTGCCTGTCCTGGATCTTGCTCTGTAGACCAGGCTGGCCTCAAACTCACAGAGATTCACCTGCCTGGCTCTGCCTCCCAAGTGCTGGGATTAAAGGCGTGCACCACCACCGCCCGGCAATCATTTTTGTTTTAACATGTTCATTTTTTTCAGAGTGTAGACATTGTTACTGTTTATAAGAGGTAGTGCCTGTTATTTGCCACAACAGGGCTGTTAGCAGACTGCATGGCTGTCATCTGCCCATTTGTGTCCCATCACACATCCTTGCTCTGCCCTCCTAGTCAACTTACACTAGTTCACATCAGGATCATATTCATAAGGGCAATAATGAGGACTGCATTCACCAAAACATCTAAACATGTCTGAGAAAACTACAACATCTGTGCTGCCTGTGGTACCCACACACACCTTTGTCTGGGGCTACGCAAATTCACTTAGAGAGTGTCTTTTGTTAAAACTCAGTTACATTTGTCCAAAAATTATCTGCATTCCACCATTTTGTAAAGGAAGAGTTGCTCGAATTCTCTCTTAGCTGGCACCTGTCTTCCATGTGCATGACACTCCCCATCCCTCAAGAATTTAGCAGCATCTTCAGATGTGCCAGGAGGAGGGAAGTACGACAGTGACCTTTCTCTGTGGCTGCTTTTGAAATCCATCTTCTACCTCTTTCGTCTTCCTCTTCATGTATTGAACAGGTTTAAAAAATTCTTTACTCATTGAACTTCCTGAAGTGGAAATTAGACATTTCCCCCAATTCTGTCTTCTCAAGTTTTCCCACTCTTCTATTCTTTATATTTCAAATTTCTGAAATATTAACCAAGGGTACAAAAAATCTGCCCATCTTTCATTTTCCTCCACATTTTCTTCATCTCTCTTGACTATACTATGAGGATACCTTCACATCTAACCTTCTGTTTCTTATTTCCTTTCATGAGCACCCTACTGCACATGCACCTATGCACACATATGCATACGTTCACACTCTTACACATACCAATGCACACTTTTCACTCCCATATAGATGCTTCATTTGACAGAGGATTTCCTGCTCCTCTGCCTCTTACAATCTTTCTGCCTGACTTCCACATTGATCCCTGAGTCTCAGTGCTGTAGATGGATCAACTGAGACTGAGTACCACTCAATCTCTTGTTCTCTGCATTTTGATTAGTGTTTTTTCTGTAATGTCTCTATCTGTTGCAAAGAGAAGTTTCTTGGATAAAAAGTGAGAACTGCACTTATCTGTGAGCATACAAAAAATACTTAGAATATAGTTGGGAATCCTGCTAGTTTATGAAGATTATCCAATATCAAGTAGTTGGGCCAGAGACTATATGCGTCTATGGTGTGTGTGTGTGTGTGTGTGTGTGTGTGTGTGTGTGTGTGTGT
>CABHPP010073936.1:0-40926 GCA_902168425.1 Peromyscus attwateri | reverse complement strand
AAGAGTTCTTTTGTTGTCCATATACACAGGACTTAGGGGAGACAATATACAGCATGAGTCCCAGCCTAAGACTTCACCAGAATGATGCTGATATGGTTTACAGCTTTCTGTTTTCAATCACTTTTTGACCTTTTCTAATGTAGGGAGTTTTCCCACACTGGTAGATTTCAGTCAAGAAATCAGAAGCTACTCTGTTTATTCCAATAGGAAAGGTTTTGCTAGTGGAATGAGTATAATTATAGCTTGGGCTGCAATTGACTGTCAGGAATCCCTACGTGCACTTGCCAGTGACCGGGTGACTTAGAAAGGATTCTTTTAGATTTTTTTTGTTTAATTATGTGTATGTGTATGTATATGTGTATGTGTATGTATATGATGTGTGTGCATATAATGTGTATGCATATGTGTATGATATACTGTATGTATATGTTCATGAACATGTAGGTGCTTGCAGAGGCTAGAGGAGGGCAGTAGATCTGGTGCTGGAGTTACAGGCATTTTGAGCCACTGGATGCAGATGCTGTAAACCATGAGCAGTAGTACATGCTTGTAACCACTGAGCCATTTCTCCAGCCTCTAGAAGGGATAATTAAAAGGTCACCTGGAAGCTTTTATAGTTCTCAAGGATCTCTAAGATGTAGTTATCAGTCATCCCATGAAACACCATGGTGACTGATTTGGAAATTCTCCTGCAGAATCTCATGCCTGCCTATGAGTTTGTTTGGTTGCTTCCAGGAAAAAAAAAATGCCCCTTCGCCTTTGATACCTTCTTTGTTTTCATGCTCGTTTGTCATATTTAGTCCAATCGATAGCCATCTACCTAAAGGAATTCTGGATGATGGAATTTCAGGTATCCTTCCTTTGAAGCAGACAAAAAGATAAAAGATGGACAGTACTAGCGTCAACGTAAGAGTCAGTCTGGCATTATCCAAACTTGGTCAATTCAGGCTCCACAAACATTCTTCCACTCACATTCAGAAGCAATGTGATGTGGTGTAAGTGTCTCTGTCCAACCACGTCCCGTTTATCACCTCTATGTGGGAGTGGATGTGAAGTTCTGTGAGTCACTCTGTTTCTGGGTGGGGTCGATTCTTTTTTCCAACTCGGTTGCAATTCTTCTTGGATACATGTCGCTTACAGACTGAAACATAAGTATAAGGCTCATCTCAACTAACACATTCTGTAATAGATAAAAGATAAAGAATGACAAAATACGGTTAATATATTCAAATATGTATTTCATAAATAAGGAAAAGAAACGAACTTAGCCTCCATTGACCTTGTTCCTGCCAATGAATAAGATGCCATAATTAGTATCTCTTGTTCCTTCCTCTTACTATTCATTCCTCTCCTCTTTAGTAATCACCTTGTCTGGTCTTGATTTTTCCCTGATGAGGTAATGTAAAACTTAATTTTTAATGGCTTGAGGAATAAAAACCTCACTTTTATTGGGTTGACTATTCCTTTATCAGCCTCTGACACTGGACACATGAGTACTGAGGCAATTCAGAAAATTCCTTGAACCCTACCTTTCTTAGGGAGTAGCAGTTTTTTTTTCAGTTGCTGTTGCTGTTTTAATAATCACTGTTATTCCTGCAGTTAGTACAGAAAAATCCTTCTTTTTCTGCCAGTTGGATGGCATAAAAAAAAAAAAAACCCTCAAAGTTACATGGTGTTGTTTAAGCAGCAAGTTCTATTTAGTTTTTAGCAACAAACTATCAAAACCTACAGAGTTAAACCATTGGAAAGAGTAATCCAAATTCTTGTGATTGGCTCCTTGAGGGTAACAGAGAGAGGCAGGAACCACCTCCATTCCCCTTTCCGCCTTTTGATCCATGCCTTCTGGAGGCGGGGAAAAGATAGCATCGTACTGGCTGCTGATTCAGGAGACATATAAAACCTTGCAGGACAGTACACTCTAAATGAGATGTTGTTACTCTGTTATGTTATCCAGCACTATTTTGCGGGCTTTCATATGGTACTCCACAGCTTTCACAGACAAGCCAACTCGAGCTGATGTGGTGTACGATAAGACCAATAAATTGCATGGGTGTGAGTCTTTCTCTCATTCCTGGATGGTACACGTGTTCTTTGGCTATCATCAGAAGTTGAATGGCTATCATTAGAGAATATCAAACATTCCTTTAGCCCACAGTTAGCGGTTAATATAAAAGTAGAGCACCCAGAGAAGGCCATTTATATCCATGTTTATTTTCGTGAAACATGTTGTTCCTGCTTCTGTGATGGAAATAGTCAACTTGGTTTGCAGATTCCTTGGGGAATGGAGCCAATAAATTGAATCAGTATGTTAGGTAGCTAGCAATTGTGGTAGCAAGCATAGACTCGCTGAAGGGAAAGCTGTGTGTTTTAGCAAAATGTGCAGTATCTGTACTGGGTGCCTTGACTGTTTTGTTTATGAGCCCATTGGTCAAGCTACAGAGGCTGGACAGGGAGGGTGCTTAGCGTCCACAGAAGAGTCAACTTGGTGTCAGTATTGAGAGAGTGCCCTGCAAGTGAAGCCTGCTTGTGAGCAGTAACTTGAAGCACGATTTCAAACTCTTACCCATTCACATTTGCTCATTACTTTTTCTTACCGATCCCTTATGTTGGTTCTTTCAAAATCCCTAGACATGCTATAGATATTATCCATTGTTTATTGTGGAGCTCCTTTTTATTTTTTACAAAACAAACAAACAAAACAACAACAACAACAACAAAAACCAACCAACCAACCAAACAAACAAACAAAAAACCAAATAGAAGTAACCGTTCGGGCTGCAAGGATGATTTCTTTCTCTGTCCTCCTTGAGGGCCATTGCATTTAGGGACCGAAATGTTATAGGCTAGTGCAAGATTGGTGGACGTATCTTCAAACCAGAATTGACTTGGGTTCTTTAGCCACTTGCTTATGAACTCCTCCCAGTTCGAAGGTGAAGTATGTGATGTAATTATCAGCACAAACTTCCGGGGTTGAAAGTCTGAATTTTTGTGTCCTAAGAAAGGAAAGTGATGTCAAACCCATGTGAGATTTCTGAATTCTCCTCTTTAGTACACGCTGCTAGGACTAATTCAATTTTATTTGTGGTTGGGCTGTAAAACATCTCCCTGAAAGTCTGTGTGTTGAGGGCTTCATCCACATCTGGCAGCAGCATTGAGAGGTGACTGGGTCATAAGGATACTAAGTTTGTCAATGGGCCAATGGATGGGTGAATCCAGTGCTGCGGAAACTCTTAGGAGGCGGGACCCCAGCAGAGGAACTAGATCGTCTAAGATGGTCTGTGAAAAGAAAGGTCTCTGGACCCTTCCCCTTGCTCATTCTCTGCCTTTAAGTCTACTAAGATGAGAAATTCTGCACCTCCAATCTGTTGTCTATGATGCTCTGCTTCATCAGAGGCCCCCGTAAAATGGAGCCCAGGAACACGGATTAAAACCCTGGCAACCAGGAATCCCAAAGGAAGATTTCCTGATTCAGTTGGGTTTCTCATTTTTCTGTCAGAGCAATGAAAAGTGCCTAACAGTTTAGTTCAATTGTGGGGACCATTTATACACTCTTAGAAATTTTATTGATATTTAATTTATATCGAGAACTGTATCCATTTAAATTCTATCATTTAATGTGTTCTGACAGTTGTATACTTTACGCATGACCTTCACAAGGGACACTTTATAGAAGGTTCCAGTGTACCGACATGCTGCAGCTCATTGTCCCGTCGTCGTTCTGGGCCTTCTTTTGTTACGGATTCTCCTAAGTAAATTTTAGAACTAGAAACTAGATGGTTTTCCAAATGACGGTTGAACTTCCTACTCCCATCTACAATACACACGACCCTGTCACTTCACAGCCTTGTTAGACTTTTAAAATGTTAGTGGTTTTTATTAGCTATTTAGGGATATTAACTTTAGTCTCATATCGGTTGATGGTGTTTCAATGTTTCATATGCTCATTGAACACGGAATGCTTATTCATTTATTTTGGTGATGCAAAAATTTACGTTTACCTTTGTCAAATATGTCTATTAAGAATGCTGACTCCAGGTCACAGCTGGCCTTTTTTGTTCTGTACAGCACAGTTCTTTCAAAGAACAGTCATCGCAATCTTGATGAAGGACAGCGATCTATTTTTTTTTTCTTTTTGGCTCATAATTACTATGAACTATACAAAAACAGTAAACAAAACAGTGAAAAGAGTGTATCAAAGCCATACTTTCTACTATGCTTTATTTTAGAAATTCTGGTAGGGGAAGGGGGTTAAAAAAAAAAAGAAAAAAAAAGAAACTGTAGTTTTGACTTTCATACTTAGGTTGTAATTTTTAAAAGATTAAAAAAAAACATTTATTTATTTAAGGTGTATGGGTGTTTTGCCTGCATGTATACGGCTCCACAACATGTCTGTGAGGGTCACAAGAGGGCGTTCGAATCCCCTGGAACTGGAGCTATAGATAGTTGTGAGCCACCGTGTCGGGGCTGGGAACTGTACCTATGACCTCTGGGAGAGCAGCCATTGGTCTTAACTGTTGAACTTTCTCTCCAGCCCCACAGCTGTGATTTTTCCTTCATGTGTCAGACTTGAGGAAGGCTTTGAGGCTTCTGCACTCTTTTCTATCTCTGGTTTATTTCAGGTCATTTTGTATCATGGTTGTCTCTATTTCAAATCTTTCATTTTTTTTTTTTTTGGTCCAGCTTTGTATTAGCTGATTTATTGCCTTTGTTTACACGTCCTATCATCTCTGTAATTTGGAAGCCAGTTTTGATGTATGTTTCTACCTCATTATGAGTCTTATTTTCCTACTCATTTTCTATCCCTACAGCAGATTTTGTGAAATTCATCTTGTTAGGTTGGATGTTTTCATATTACTATAAACGTTTTTGAGATTCATTCTGGGACATAGTGAAGTTACCTCAAAACAGATTGGTTGTTCTGGGTCTTACATTTAATCTTTGTTATGAAGGACCCTGGCAGCTAATTTTTTTCACACTCTGTGTGTATATGCATTTTCTGTCCAAAGTCTTGCTTTCCATTCTGACTGCTGAGAAGAGGAACTGTACCTGGTCTGGAGAGAACTCTGGACCCTCCCCCTCCCTCTCCTATGCTCCTGGGTTGCTCTTTTTGTGGTTGTTGTTGCTTGTGAGCTCTTGGACAATTCGCTTATGTGTACAGTACATTCTGGTTGCTTCCCACACATTCTTGCTAATCTCCCTCCCGTCTCCATTGACCTCCTGTCTTCTCTATCTGTGCCTGTCCTAGATTCCTGACTTTTGGTTTCATTGCATAAACCGTTTGGTTTCACCAGGGCCATCTGTGTGACCATCAGATGGAGACTGGCATTTAGAGGTTGTTAATTTTCATTCCTAGAGAGTTTCCTCATGGAGATTCACTGGTCAGGATTTAGTTAAAGACTGGAGGGAGAAGGAGTCCATGAAGACTTTTGTGCATCTTTCTGTGTACAACTCTCTCCTCTTTTCCCCTGGCAGGGAAAATGGAGCCTTCTCCCAAAGATACTTCAGCAGATAAGCAGAATATACTATATCTGATGTGGTGACATCACCAGGAAAACGGCATGCGGTGGTGATACCTGTCAGTCTCCGGGCACCTCCTATTGTCACAAATCTCTCATGCCAGCAGGAATGGTCTGGCGAGCTGACTTAACTCTTCTCCCCTGAACACTGCCAGACATTCCCTATGGGCCTATCTCTTTTGGGGTTCTTGACCCTCGCTGCGTGCTGATGTGTGTTTCCTTTATAGATCCTTCCTTTAGCCATAACTGCACAGCTTTCTTGTTCTAGATACAGTATCATCTTCGCTAATTAGTCTTGTGTAGCTGGGTAAATCTTCCCCGCCTGCCAGTACCCGAATAACCAGACAGAGGCTTCATATTAATTACAAAGTGTTTGGTCTATGGCTCAGGCTTCTTGCTAGCTAGCTCTTTCATCTTAAATTAACCCATGTCTATTAATCTATGTATTGCCACGAGGCCATGGCGTTATCAGTCTGCTGGCATGTTGCTCCTTGGGCTAAGGGCTGGCATCTGCCCTGACTCCGCCTTTCTTCTCCCTGTATCTTTTCTTGGATTTCCTGCCTGGCTACAACCTGTGTTGCCATAGGCCAAAGCAGCTTCTTTATTAACCAATGGTAGCAACACATATTCACAGCATACAGAAAGACCATCCAACAGCAGTCTCGTGAATGGAAATTTTCAAAACTCTTTATTCACAAATACTGATTGTCAAATGAGTTGTTCTTGCAATTTAATAGTTGAGTAAGTATATTTTGATTTTTTAAAAAGTATTTTAATTTCAGAGATGAATTTCATTGTAAAAGTTATGACTTCAATTGTTGTGGTTTAAGAACTCCTGGACATATTACTAGTATTTTCTACCTTATTTGCATGAGTTCTTTTATAATCTCATTTTTTTGAATATAATTTATCTGCTAATATTTTCTCACTTGGTCTTGACTCTTATTTTGGTTAAATTTGATTCTGTATAAAATTTAAATTCTTGTTTACATGCATTGTTCTTCCTCCACTTCAGTTCACATGCATGAATTAATCTTTAATCCACAAAACTGGAAAAGACGTTAAGTTATATATTTTTGCTGGATTTTTGCAAATACTTCATATTTCCAGATGTATTGGAGTGCTGTACCATCTCTTCTATTTCCCTCCTATTATAAAAGTAGTACCTGATCTCAACAGGGAGAGGCCGAGTAAGCAGGATGGTGGCTAAGTACAACCCTCTGAAGACGTGCTATTCACAGAGACATCAAAGTGAACAGCTACACAGACTGTTTTTATGAGAGCTAAGAAAGCCAGGTGAGACACAAGAGTGCTTGTTTTTTAATACAGCGAAATGGAAAGACTATTGTAGAAACAGGAACAAAAGACAGATGTCACGTCTCTGCACCTCTAAGCATCCCGGCACATGGAGAGATACCTCCTCCTTGTGGGAGAGACGGCAAATTAAATTCGGGTTTTAGGTTTGAAAGCTAGTATCAGGCTCAGCCAATGAAACCAAGTTCTTGGCAAAGCCCCCACTAACTCTATCGCCAGGCAGGGACAAGCTGGTGGAAATGCCTCAGGAAGATGCTGATAACAACCACTGTCTCTCTCCCTAGCCTTGTGCTGTAGAGCTGGGAGCAGGACTCCACCCCGGAACCAAGGCACCGCAGCCAGCAAAAGGCTTTGTCCTAAAGTCCAGCACCAAGGTTTTCATAGTGACACCAGCATTTGATAGAAACTGAAGTGGTCCTGCACACAAACAGAGCCTCTAGGTCAGATCCAGCATTAAGCAGAGATATGTCTGCCTTCCAGACTGACTCAAGGGTGAGTCGGATTAATTTCTAGTCTTGGAATGAGCCTTGATTACCCCTCTCCTCTTACTGGGACTGTGGGTTGAACAGGATCCTGCATTATAGAGACTTAGGCACAGTCTTCCCTAATAAGAACCTAGGTGGCCGAGGGACTGACTTTACCAATACTTTCCCACTTCCAGTATCATAGTGTCTCATGGGAACCCATATACTAGATATATGATAGGGAAGAAAGTAAGGGGCTGGTCAGGATCCTCGCTGTAGGTTAACACTTCGAAGATCTTTATGGCCCCAGCTCTAGGCTTGCCCATAACTGACAGCTCTGGAACAGCTCCAGTGTTAGAGAAAGGTACAAAGCCATGTTAATTGGAGTTTTACCCCAGGAATGCCTGTGGCTGGCTGCAGTGGTCTTGAGCTTAAAGTAAAAGGCAACCCATAACAATGAAAGTCTTGGTCTGATTGCAGCGATATGCTTGTAGATTCAGGGTGTGGTGAAGGTTGGTGGTATTGTAGCCACAGATATGACATAGGAACCATGGGTTGTCCATCCAGGGTGACTTTGTCCTTGGCTATGCAGAATCCTGCAGCACCTAACCACAGGCTTGTAGCCAGGGACAAAACATCTGTCCCCAGTCGAGATGTTCCTGAGTACACAGGACCGTTCCTAGGTGCTCTCTTGTTTTTTCCTGACTAATTCATTGACAGGGTATAAACTGAGGCTTGGATTGCCCTTGAATGTCAAAATAGCGACAACAGTAGATTCCCAGCTAGTCTGGATCTCTGCAGAAACGGTGGAAGCAAGGGAAGCGAGGGTAGGCTTAGAGAAAATAAGCAGCCTGTTTAGGGCTTCTCTAAAGACATATCAAAAATGGGACACACCTTCAGTGTTTATCCATGACTGCAGATGTAATGATAACAGGGGATTCAGTCATAAAACAAGAAGTAGCTCCTGCTATTTGGGGCTGATGAGATGGCTCAGAGGGTGAGAATGCTTGCCACCAAGCCTGAAGACCTGCTTTTGATTCCTGGGATCCATATGGTAGAAGGACATTGGCACCCAGGTGTTCCCTCTCTGGTCTCAACATATGTGCTGTATGCAAATGCACATACATGTGCAAGTGTGTATATGCACACAGATAATAAATGAATATTAAAACTTTTATTAAAAACCCAGAAAAGAGCCAGGCAGTGGTAGCGTACTCCTTTAATCCCAGCCTTCTGGAGGCAGAGACAGGTGGACCTCTGTGAATTCCAGGCCAGCCTGGTCTACAGAGTGAGTTCCACTACAGCCAGAGCTGTTACACAGATAAAAAAATCTGTCTTGAAAAACAAAACAAACAATACAATACAAAATAAAACAAAACAAAAAATCCTTGAAAGGATTTTGGAATTTTTCTGCAGGAAGAACTAATAAAAAGTTGAGATGTGTTTAACGTAATTTATATACTATATAATGCATGCATGTATCAAAATGTTGCACATCGTCCCATTAGCATGGGAAAGTATGCTCAAATAAATTAATAAAAATTTAGAAAAGAAGAAGGGAGAAGGCTTGGGCGGTATTGGAATAGTTTAATTTAAAATTAAAAGCCGAAGAAGTAGTCCTTTCCTTTCTCACTCCTCCCGATGACTTAGCTCACCCACAGCATTCCCTGTGGCATTAACTGCACACATATTTATTTCATTGTTTCTGTCAGGAGAGTGAAGGAGAGCTAGCCAGGTCCAGGGTGGAGTCAATTGACAAGGTTTCAGGAGAAGGAATGACCTTTGAGAAAGAGAATAAAGAATTTGCCTGTATATTTAAGGTGTCAGGCTTGTTCCAGGGGCTATGCAGACTTTTGTTTTACAAAAACCACTTTATAATTACTTTTAACAAAAGCAGCAGAAATCTAAAAGTGTGTGGATTTAAGTTTCTGAATTCCCTTCTATGCCTTCAACACTAATTTTCATTTTGAGATATGTGTTAGTCTTGTGATTTAAATATATGCACTGCCTGGCTTCCTAGAAGGATGAGGTGAATGCAAAGGATGCTGCTAAGGAGCCTCCTAGCTTAAGGGAGAAGGCTTTGTGTCAGGCAAATGGTGGAGGTTGTGTTCATTTCCTCCCATCATCTCAGTGAAGCCTTTCTTCTGCTGCTGCCAGACTCATAGCTCCAAGTCCTCAGGCACAGACAGGGAAACAGAGGTAGGGGACCAGACAGTTTTAAGCACAAGTTATGTACTGGTCCAATAGGAGGACTGTGGTCATTTCTGGCTGCTGTTTTATACTTAGTATTCCATTCCCCCCCCCATCTATTTATTTCTATATATTGCAGAACACACAGAGAGTTTTATTATTTACATATTGATTGATTGATTGATTTTTTTTTTTTGAGACAGAGTTTCTCTGTGTAACCCAACTGTCCTGGAACTCCCTTTGTATCCCAGGCTGGTCTCAAACTCAGAGATCCCCCTGCCTCTGCTTCCTGAGTGTTGAAATGAAAGCTGTGTGCCACCATGCCTGGCTATTTTTAGTAGAATATATTTATTTTTTAATTGACAGCTTCACACATGTAAATAATGTTTCTTGAGCATATGTAACCTAACTCCTCTCTCCTACTCCCCCAGGCACTCAGACACACCTTATCCTTTGTGTTCTCTTCCCTACTTTTTTTTAAATAAAGCACTGAGACCACTTAGTGTTCCCTGTAGTGATGCTGACTGATTCTGTTGACTTGTGTAAGTACCGTACTTACAGTGGGTTCATGGATACAATGGCCATGTCACGGGCAGAACAAGAGCATTTCAGAGCATTGCTCTCCAGCCTCTTGCTCTTACATTCTTTCTGTCTCTCTTCCAGGATGCTCCCCGAGCCTTGGGCAGAGGGGAGATGTCGAAGTTGGGGCTTGAGCCCTCTCCCAAAGAGCATGGGAACTTGGAACTTCTTCAGGGAAGAAGCGAAAACTCAAAATCGCATGTGTAATTTGTCTGTGACAAATGAGGTCAAGGGGAGAAGAGTTCATAGTTTACTGGTTTTAAGAGAAAACAGGAAGACAAAATTTTGAGGCAGCCTGGATTAAACTCCCCGCCCTGCAGGAAAACTCTAGTCCGTATGGGTCTCATTTTGGAAGTGGATTGAAAGGGTAATACGCATGGAAGTGAGTTGCTACACACTGGTTCTTATCACTTCGAAAAAAATGAACATTTCCTCTGACAGATCAGACTTTTTTTTGTTGTTGTTGTTTTTGTTTTTTGAGACAGGGTTTCTCTGTGAAGCTTTGTGCCTTTCCTGGAACTCACTTTGTAGACCAGGCTGGCCTCGAACTCACAGAAATCCGCCTGGCTCTGCCTCCCAAGTGCTGGGATTAAAGGCGTGCACCACCACCGCCCGGTGAAACCCTGTTTCAAAACAACAACGACAACAAATATCTTTGAAATTATGACAATAAATTTTGTGTTCTTTCAAGCCACTGCATGGGCACTAATTTGTCATGGTGGCATTATTAGGGATATTTCCTATACACACATCAAGAGGGACATTAGGTTACTTTTATTACATAAATGCTGTGGGCTAAGTACTATAAAGTACTAAATACTCTATATGCTTGTGGTAGTACAGGTGGAGCAGGCACAGAAATCTGTCTGTCTGTCTTGTAGTCTGACCATAGAATCCATGGTACTAACCTCTGTCTACACAATCTTTAATCAATCATTGGATGGATAATTAAAATATATAACATCAGGCTAGTACACATATGAAATACTCAGCAAATGCTTACAAACAATTCATTTGTCATTAACAACTGATTTTTTTTCGTAGTTCTCAAGAGTGAACATAGGGGTTCATGTGTGCTAGACAGACATTCCTCCACCACTGAGCTCTAGCCCTGCCTTTTGTTTAGTTTTGATTTTAAGACAGCATCTCCCTAAGTGGCCCAGGCAGACTTTGAGTTTGTAATTTCCCTGCTTCTGTCTCTTGAGTATATGGGATTATAGCCTTATGGCCAGGTGAGGTTGCATTTTCTCTCAGAACTCATTTCATAGATTCCTACAGAACAATATTTTGATCAATAGGAGTACTGAGGAGGCCAGAGCTATTCTGCCTGCCAGGTTGTAGGTGTGTCAGGGTTCATATGAACTTTCAGTGAGTGGAGCTATTTATATTTTAACTGTTCATTACATGCATGATTTTAGAAATACCCAGACCTTTCAGAGCTCATTTCTTATAACTCAGAGAATGAAAAGATATATGAACCTTCAAGTATGCCCTGGTGAATTGTCCTAGTCAGGGTGCTTCTCTCAAGGTTTTCCTGACAGGCATTCTTTTGTTTAAATGTGAAGAAATGGAAGCATATTGAACCCAAAGTCAAGTTATAGATTCCTTAAAGGTAAGCATCATAAAAACAACCGACCATTTTTCTTCAACTTTCCCAACTTGTTTTCAGCCATTTGCTCAAAATGTTTTCTCTCTTGCTCTGTAAGAATGTTATGGGTAGTGCCTGAGTCCCCCTGTGGTATTTGTTCTCCATTAACTTCCCATTGATTTTCAGTTATGTGTACACAGTACTGTAGGAGCATAAACCATGAGCACCAGACCTGAAGTTCTGAACTGTAGCTGTTTTATCTTGTTGACAAACTACTACAATGTGAATATTACTTGTGCTCTCCTTTTAAAAAATGTATTTAAAGGGAGTTGTGGCAAGTCGGGTCAAGTCTGAGTGATGATGTATATAAATTATAGTGGGAAGGTGTTTGGCATCTTGGGGTGAAGGATGTTCAAATAAGAAAGACAGGCTGGAATGGATAGAGATGAAGTTTTGAAAATATGGCACAGTAGAAGGTGAAACAAAATGTAAACCTTGAAAAGAAAGGTATCGAAAGATGGGAAAAGCCAGGTGGAAGGGCGAGGAAGGAATAATGCACAGAGAGCTGATACAACACCTAAAGAGGACATCATGTTTGAATCAAGTGAAATGTTGCATGGTATTTTAACTTACTTTGATTAACACTGCCTCTCACATTTAAGGACATTCAGATTTAAAAAGATTTATTTTATGTATTATGTACACAGAAGAGTGTGCCAGATCTCATTACAGATGGTTGTGAGCCACCATGCAGTTGCTGGGAATTGAACTCAGGACCTCTGGAAGAGCAGTCAGTGCTCTTAACCTCTGAGCCATCTCTCCAGCCTGACATTCAGATTTTTATTGTTTTGTTTTAGACTCTCAAGCATACCAGCCACGTGTTGAAACCAGAAAGACTTGGCAATACACTGGGCAAAAATATTTAATTTTATTAAGACTTTGTTAAATCACCTGTGAGAATGGTCTCTGGATCAGTCTGTTGGGGGTTGTTTTGATTATGTTAATTGAGGTGGGATGATCCAACACACCATGGGTGGCACCATTCCCTAGGTAGGGATCATGGACTGTACAGGGGCGGAGAAAGCCAGTTGAGCTTTACCATGTATACATTCATTCATGTGATGTGACCAGCTGCTTCAGGCCATGCTATCCTAACTTTCCCAAAATGATGGAACGTTGAGCTAAAATCATTTTTTCTCTTCTTGAGTTCCTTTTGCCAGAGTATTTTATTACAGCAAGAGAAAAAGATGCTGAGACATTAGGAGAGGTGACAGCCAGCAGACACAGAATTATTTAAAAGGTGGCTCATGATAACAGGGTTGGCTAAGAGACTATAGAGTTGCGGGGATAGAGCTCAAAGGTGGAATGACTGCTTCACATGTGTAGCTTCCGAAGGCTGGGACAGAAAGTAAAAAAAAAAACAAAAAAAAAAAAACAAAAAACATAGTGAGATGTCTTTATGTTATAGCCTCGTTTTGGACAGTTTGTGATAGTAAGATTTCTTTGTGTTGCAGACTTGTTTTGGACAGTTTCTGACTACATAATTGCACTGAGCTAAGACTGAGGTGGAAGACTCTTTGTTTTGTTTTCTGCATCAAATCTAATAGCGTGTAATTTTTTTTTTAGAACTCAATATTGTGTTCTACGATCATGTAGTATTTTTGGAAACAGAACAAAGCTTGAGATATAAGAAAGCCTTGTCACAGTGCTGAAAGTCTTGTAAAAAGCACCATATTGTGCAAAGTAGCTTTAGACAATGTTCATTTTTCGTGATGCCTCCTTTGAAGCATCTTTCTTGAAACAAGGGACTGTTTTCTCAGTAGAACAAAGGTGTGCTTTGGGATGGCAGGTAAGAGGCCGATGATCCTTAGCTTCACGCCTCTTTTCCTTATGCATCCAAGAATTTTATGGACTTAATTGTTTGAAATACTTTTTGGGTGGTATTTACCAAATTTTGTTTGAAGAGTTTAGGAATCTTAAGTAGTGTTTCGTTATTAAACATTTGCCACCCCTTTTTAAAAGACAGGGTTTCACTTGTCCTGCTTGGACTGCAACTCACAATGTAAATGAGGCCGGCCTGGAACTCAAAGAGAACCCCCTGCCTCTGCCTTCGAAGTGCTATGATTAAAGGCTCACACCACCACGCCTGCCTTAAATGCCTTGTATTGATTTTATTTCATGTATTTCTATCAAAAAGCTCTTTCAAATGCAGGAAATAAGACTTTGATTTTTTTTTTTCTTTTTTGGCTAAATTGGGCTGAGTTGGGCTGACAGGTTCCTGGATTGCGATTGATAAATGGCTTTTTCTAACAGAAGTCTTTTTGGGACTGTTGACTTACTTGAAAAACTTCAATCTTTCTCCAGCCTAACCGTAAGCTGCAATAAAATAAAGGATTCCACATACAAATTCTTTGAATAGGAAATGGTCCTTACACAGTGAGTTCATTTTTCCTCTCATTGATTACAAGAATACATCCCCTCCCATTATTAATTAGCACAATAACTGAAATAAAATCATTGGCAGCTAAGATTTCTATTCTCTCTGATAACAAGTGAAGTATTTTGTTCCTGTTATTGTTTTGATTCAGGGTCTTGCTGTATAGGAAATCCTCCTGTCTCTTACTCCCGAGTGCTGGGATTTTAGGCAGGTGCTGTCACTCCTGGCTACAAGTCAAACTTTGACAATACAGTTACACTCTGCAAAAAATTTAAGCCCTGAAGTTTTGTTCCCCCCAAGGTAACAGTTCTATTGCAAAGACTTTGTCTAAGGTGAGAAAGAGAGGCGGTATGTGGAAGTGTTTTATTTAAAATGGTGATCTTCTGAACCACTTCTATTATTAATAAAAATTATCCTTTTATATCGAACTTCATCTGGGCACTCTGAGTCAGATTTCTAAGACTCACAGAATGTAAAAGCTGGAATGCTGTTACCCAGCAATGCTACATGCTGGGCAGAGTGAATTCAACAAGCAGCAGTGAAATACTGTACCACATGAAGCTGTGTGGTCAGTTAATACCTTATTGATAATACACTTACTACTAATGGCTGGTTGTTTCTTGATAATATACTTAGCAGTAATGGGAAGAAAATACAATGGAGTGTTCTGAGTCTGTCAATTTTCATTTAATCAAGAGTTCAGGAGCATCAAGATGGCTCATTTGGTGGGGGTGCTTGCTGCCAAGCCTGATGACCTGAGTTCAGTCCTCAGACCTCACATGATGAAAGGAAAATGTAGACATGTAGACTCCAACAAGTTGTTCTCTGACCTCCGCATAATCCATGGTGTCACACACACACACACACACACACACACACACACACACACACACACACTAAGTAAATGTAATAAAGAATTAAAAGAACTCTATTTGTTTGTATATTTTACCATAAAGAGAAAACGACCTTGATTATGACAGAGTTCATATTTTTATGGAAGAATTCTGACCCATCCAAGATAACACAGAAACTCATATTTGGAGAATAACAGCATCTTATTCATTACTTTTCTCTTCACTATGGCAGCATATTTGATAAGAACCCCGAAGGGAAGGAGGGTTTATCTTGACTCACAGTTGGAAGGGACACAGTCCATCATTGTGTGAAAGGCATCATGAAAGGTGGCTCTATGGTGAGGGGTGCATGTCTGTATCAATGCTGTCTCCCGGTAACCCATTTTCTTTATCTAGGCTCCACTTCCTAAGAGTTACATCACCTCCTGAAACACTACCACCATCTGAGGACCACGTGTTTAAACACATGAGCCGATAAGAACATTTCATACTCACATCACAGGAGATGTCTGATAAAACATTGATGTGGAAGTCAGTGTGTCACTTAATGCTTTCATTCTTTTTAAGTCATATCTTGAATCCTACCCGTTCTGGTCCTGAATCACAGGAATATCAGAGTATTCCCTGTGACCTACACTGAACAAATGCACAGTGATTCCGTGAAGGATTAGATTTTTCAAGCTTGCATGAAGATGAGATTATTTACAAATCTGGAAAGCATAGAATGGCCATCTACAAACCAGTATTTTCTTCTCATCTGAGGCCACCATCCCTCCCTGAAATTTTCTTTTTTCTCATTTAGGTTTACTAGTTTCATCCTATAACCTCTCTTTATTCTTTTCATTTGTTTGTTTTGTACTAATGGTTACCCATTGGACAATCCTTTCAATTTCCCCTTGGATATTACCTTTCAAATGACACTTAATTTTCAGTATTCCAACTCAATTCTTCTACCGTCTTAGGTACTGGAGCTTTCTTTGCCTGTAATCTAGCATGGAACCAGAGATATAGACATTTAGTTGATTGGATAAGAGAAGTAGGGATGAAATATGATTTGCATGTAAGCGTGTGTGTGCCCGCGTGCGTGCGCGCGTGTGTTCATGTGTGCACATTTATGTGTAGGTGCATGTTCATGGGTGTGAGTGAGCATGTGGAGGCTAGAAGTCAGCCTTGGGTGTTCATCAAAATTGCTGTCACTTAGTTTAATGAAAGAGGCCCTTTCAGTGGGGTTGGAGATCACGAATTGGGATAGTCTGGTTGGCCAAGAAGTCCCAGAGATCTTCCTGTCTCTACCTCCTGGTACGGGAATTACTTGAGCATGCCATAATATCACATCTGGCTTTTTCATGAGTTTTGGGGACTGGAGTCTGGTTCTCATGATTGCATGGCAAGCACACGAAAAACTAAGCAATCTCTCTGGCCCAAATTAGGGACCAGGATGTTTAAAGGAATCTGAGAAGCGTATTATTCACTCATCTGCTTAATACCTACTACTAGAATTGAACAAGTAACATCTTTGGGTCATTCTTTTTTTTCTCAAATGAAACAGAGATGAACACTTGTGTGGTGGTATTGTGTTCCCCAAAATATTGTGTACCCTAATAAACTTATCTGGGCTCAGAGCACAGAAAAGCTACTAGATACTTAGGCTAGAAAATGGTGGCACTCACGCCTTTAATCCTAGCATTCCAGAGGCAGAAATCCCCCTGGATCTCTGTGAGTTCAAGGCCACATTGGAAACAGCCAGGCAAGTGATACATACCTTTAATCCCAGGAAGTGAGCCTTTAATCCCAGGGAGTGACGGTAGAAAGGAAAGATATATAAGGCGTGAAGACCAGAAACTAGAAGCATTTGGCTGGTTAAGCTTTCAGGCTTTTGAGCAGCAGTTCAGCTGAGATCCATTCGGATGAGGACTCAGAGGCTTCCAGTCTGAGGAAACAGGATCAGCTGAGGAACTGGCGAGGTGAGGAACCTGTGGCTTGTTCTGCTTCTCTGATCTTCCAGCATTCACCCCAATACCTGGCTCCAGGTTTGTTTTTATTAATAAGAACTTTTAAGATTCCTGTTACACTCTTGAGTATTTCTCTAAAACAATTCTTGTTTCATTCATAACCAGCCTCATCTCTGCCAGGCCAAGGTTTTTACTCATTGAGTCTATCAATAAGTTGACAATTTGTAGCTATTTTCCTTTAGGTCACGTTCATTGTTTTGTTTCAATCAGCTTGTATGAACTTGTGGTTTTTCTCAGGTTAGAACTCTTTTGTTTATATCTAAAAATCTAGATGCAGCATCTTACCATCCTTCTCATGTGTCCTGTGCAGTACTTATATCATATACTGATAATTGAATATGAATTGTAGATACAGACTGCATAATTTTGTACTCGTTTTATAAACAAATGGTTAAGGTATTATTGTGTGCAAGCACTTGACTCCTTTGTTCCTTCACTCATTTCTCAATTCTTTTAAGGTACTGAGTGTTTATTGAACACATGCTACCATGTAGTGGGTACTATGCTACAAGTTTATAACACATAGAACAAAGTAGACATGTTCACTTCTAAGTGTCTACAGGACAGTTGGGAAATCAAGTTGGGATTCAAGGCAGCTGGTAAGACATAAGTTCTTCATACTGTAATAATGACACAGAAGCATATTGAATTTTACATTGCAAAATTCAAAGCAGTGTAATTTTAATTAAACCTGTAAAGTGACCCACACACATGAAGTAGGAAATAAAATCTTACTTGATAACAAGATGACCAGCGGCAATTTCATCAAGTTTTTTCCAATGAAGAGAGAAAAAAATTAAGTTATCAGTGTGGTTCTCTAAGGGCCTACAAGGAACCCCCAAATCTGGTAGCAATTTAAATCCCAGGACAGAACATCCGTAGAGAGTAAAGCCAAACTTCATTCATAGCTTCAAAAAAGAAATGTGAAAAATCGACCCCGGCTTGGCAGAAAGAATAAACATAAAAATTCTAACCCTGAGGAGAAAAAAAAAAAAAAAGAAAATCTAGATCTTGATGAAAGAAAGACTTCAGAAGAGAATGGCTAATGTTAGGAAATCGCGGGCGAGCCTAAAAGCCCGGGATGTTTGGATCCCTGAAGAAATAAAGACACCATCACACGAATTTCATAGGGCATTTTATTTTCACAATAGTTCATACTGTAAGTTATTCTTTTTTCCCCCAAAGAGAATCTACCATATAACAACTAGTAAAACAGAAAAACAACAGGTGAAATTGGATAAAAGACTCCATCTTCCAGCAGTCTGAGAGTTTACCCTGTAATTTGTCTTTTATTTTTTCACTTAGCTCGTCCCCGGCTGTCTCATCTAACAATTGGGTTGTAGATTATCACATCACTGAGCAGTCTGACTGTCTGAATCATAGGCCAGGGAAGCTCCGCCAAGTGTCACCTTCCCTGTCTCCTGCCCTACAGCATTCAGACTAACCTAAAAGAATCACTCTTTTGGTCTCTAAAAGTCTTTTGTGAAGGAGAGGCCACCATCTTCCCTTTCAGGGGGCTCCATGGAAAGCGTCTAATTGCTAGGCTATTTTTAGATGAATTATCAATGACTATGCTTTCCCCAAGTCTCTTAGCAAAGTACTTCCATACAGTGCCAACCGTCCCTGTTATTACCATGTCAGGGTAGTATTTTATTGAATAGACCCCTGGGAGGAGGGGAATGAGTTTATTCTTTTGAAAGGATATATAGATTTTTTTCTTGCATTTGTCTAGTATACACTCACACCTTGCTCCTATATTTTCTTTTCCAGTCCACACAGAACTCCCTTTGCCTTTCTATAAAGTTTAGAAGAATCAATGGGGGAATAATAAAGAGGCAGTAGAATTAAAGTTTAATATTGGATTTGGGGTATGTGGGAAAGGGTTTTGGGGAGTTATTTCTTAATTAATGCCCATTGGCTCAGGACTCATTGTGTGACTGACATTACCCATCTCACAATTAGTATATTCATGTTCTTTCTATTCTGCTTAGGAAGGTAAGGTTATATTTTAAAATACTTATCTGAATATATTTACAACTAACTGGATAGCTACTATTTTTGACTCCCCATCAGCAATGATTTTTTTGTATGTGTGTATATTCTTTACCTTGTGTCTCCTTAAGCAACTTTGCCAATCACTACTTTATGATTTGAAGTTTGAAATGACAACCAACCAACCAATCTAGATCTAGATGTCAACAATAGCATTCAATTCCTGTGCCCCCAAAACATTACTTAGAGGAGCAACAAAACAAATATATCCCACTGTGCAAAGGCAGTCTTACAGTTGGATTTTGAGAAAGAAAGGCTTTGTCCACTGTGCTTGCTAAAGGTTGATGACCTTTCCTAGAGCTGTTAGGTGATACTTTGCCTCTCTCTGGGCAAGAGGAATATGGTAGTTTGAATGGAATTGGCCCCCCATAAGCTCATAGGGAGTGGCATTATTAGGAAGTGTGGCTTCCTTGGAGTAGGTATGGCCTTGTTCAAGGAAGTGTGTCACTGTGGGGGCAGGCTTTGAGGTTTCTTATGCTTGAGATACCACCCAGTTAAATGTTTTCCTTTGTAAGAGTTGTGGTTATGATGTGTCTTCACAATAATAGAAATCCTAACTAAGACAAGGAAGAATGAGGGCCAGAAGGTCAGATGGAGAAAAGCAGACCCAAGACAAGGAAACAGACCAAGTTCTTATTGATATAACTGGAGTTACACAATCTATTGTCTTGAAATTTAAGCTTATAGATTCTCCAATAGCCTCTTTACTTTCCACAAGCCTTCATGTCTTGCACTTTTCTATTCTAATAAAAAGTCTTAGGTAATGAAATGTTCGTTTTGCTGCCATACACGTAGTAGAACTTGAGACCATATACATTTCAATACAAAGGATTCTATGCAGGATTCCCCTTTTGACTTAGTTGACCATCTGATAACATTGAAAGTAGATGGCAGATGTCATACAGCCAGTAAACTACACAGGTAAGTGGTTATGGGTCGTCTTTTTTTTATGCTGACAGTTAAATGATGAATACTCCTTTGTTAGAAAACAAATTGGATTAGTTTAAAAATGTAACTTATCTGTGGTGGACACTACTGAAAAAAAAAGCTAATATAGTTTAAAGACAGTTTGCTACTGATACCCTTTCGTAGAGGCAGGTAGGAGAAAAAAACAAAAGGCCACTTCTGTTCTTAAACTGCCTGAAAGGAATCTTGATGCAGAAATTGTGCATTTGTACCTGTCTATTCACATCTAGCAAGATGAGTATTACAGAAGTCCATAGATACTTTTATTGCTACCCTTTGAAGAGGTGGATAAAGGAAGGTAACAGCCCCCAGTGAAAATGCAAGATGTACAATATATGAAGCTGAATTCTTTCCCTGGGGAAGGTATATTATAAGACACTGGAATATTGTGAAACTGTCCTAATGGCTTTATGAGGAACAAGTTTGTAACACCAGACATTAATTGTCTTAGGTAATACAGTTATTATTTATAGTAGGAGGAGAGGAACAAACGTCTTATTTTTTTTTATTAATTTTCAAGTTGTTGCGTCATTTCTTTTCTGCTTTTAACAGGAAAGGAATTGACAGACTTGCAGATGAAATGTCAAGTCAAGGAACCTCTAAGTTGTCTGATGTTTGGAGATGGGTTGGGCTTTCTATTGTCAGGAGATTTTGTTTTATTATTTGCATAAGAAACCCTAAAACATTATTTTATGGAAAACTTTATGAAGTCTTTGTAATTTAAAGGAGGAGACTGTACTCATAACAAATAAAATCTTGACAAAGTCTTAGAAAGGGAATATAGCAGTGTAACGAATACGCACATTAAGAAACACAATGTGACTACATCCTCCACATTGCCCACTTGACTGTCTACCTACCTCTACACTGAGGACAATTGACAGTCTGACTTCCTACTCTTAATTAACTGTTGGCAGGAGTTTTGAAAAGCAGAATGCCCTACTGAAATATGAGAGGACTTCCATTCATTACTTTAAATGTTAAACTGTATGACTCCATTCATTACTTCAAGTGTTAAACTATATGATGTCTTTTAACAACATTGACTTTCCTACAACATACAAACATTTACTCATGCCTACCCCACATTTTGGGCATTGCATTTTTTTTTATATTAAATTTTAAACCTTATGGTTGGCACTATAAATGGCTTTGGTCTAAAGAGCTTACTCCATCATGGAGGATGGATGCCTTGGGAAGGGAGCATTCGTGTGATAATGTGGGTACCTGTGACAGACAGTTGAGGGATAGGGGCTAAAAGGAAAGCAGCCATGTTGTTTTCTCCACTCATCCTTGTCTGCTCCATAATAGCCACTGATGCACTCTTTATGAGAAAAAGGAAAAGGAATAAAAGTTGCTTTTAGATGGCTTCATTTTAAGCCCCTTTCCTTTTCCCCCCCCAATTTCAACCTTCCTTAATCTTTTGCGTTCTTACCTTAAGGAATATAGGTCTCTTCTGGTGTGTTCCATTTTCCATCTGAAGCAGCAGAATTACACACAAGCAGACAGGTGAAGGGATGGTTCAGGAGCACTGGCCAGTCTGTGCCCTGGGTGGAACACTGGTGTGGAATAGGTTGGAAAAGAGGCCTTGCCTTGAAAGAATAGTGGTCATTCCTGTATACTGCCAGCTATTCTGGGTTTCTAAGTGTTACATTCTGCATCCAGCTAAAATAATCTTATCATCATTTACTACAGAGAACACAGAATGATTGATTAATAGAACCTAGTAAAAAAAAAAATAGGGGTACTTGACCCACGTGAGTTTTGCTCGTTGTACTGGAATATTAGGAGAAATTTGACTGCTAGAAGGTTTAAAACTTGAGATGAAGCACTGTAAAAATACTTAATAACATTAAGAAAGTCAAATGAGAGGAATGTGCCTTAAATGATATTTTGTCCTTTATATTAAACTATAATCCGAGAAATGCTGATAGGAAGACTCTATGCACTTAGCAATTCCCAGAGCTACCATTTAAATTGGATTTAAAGGGAAATTAGGGGCTAGAGAGATGGCTCAGTGGTTAAGATCACTTGTTGCTGTTACAGTGGATCTGGGTTCAGTCCCATCACCCACGTGGTAGCTCACAGCCATCTATAACTCCAATTTGAGAAGATCTGATGTCCTCTTCTATCCTCTGGAGGTACCAGGCATGCATATGACGCACAAACATACATGCAGGTGAAACACCCACACACATTAACTAAAAGAAAGCTTTAAAAATTATAAAAGAAAACATACTGCATAAAACTCAAAATATTTGTATATTGTGGCAGCATGGTTTATTGTACTCAGCCATTTAAAGGACACATGTAGCATATTACATTAGCATCTTCTAATCCTTCATAGCACACATTTTTTTCTTCTTGCAGTAAATCATTTTTCAAAACTGTTGAGATGATTTTAAAAGATTATCAGGGAAGCTCTCTACCCTTACAAGCTTTCTGCCTTCTCATAGATGAACATTTTAAGCTTGGGTGTTGACTCAGTGTAACCTGGAACAGGTTAGTTCAACGAGGCTGTGTACGTGCATGCAGGCAGGTGCTTACTCACTGAATGTGCAATACAGTATTCATGTTAAAAATGGACACAGTATGAATAGTCTGAGCAACAGAGACAAATGCAGTCATTAACAGGGGGGAAAAATAGAGGAAGGAGCAAAATGCAATAAGTACAGAACAAATGATCAGGGTCTTAATCTTGTTGATAACAAGAAGGTATGGTGTTTCCTGTGAATGTGACCAGAAATTCCTTTGGTAGACAGAGCTAAGTTTCAAGTTCTTAGGTAGATAGATGGGAACCAGAAATAACTTTCCAGCTCTAAAGAGAAAATCTTCCCTAAACTGCATATGTTTAAATTTGCGTAAAATTCCTTAGAGACAGTGGCATGAGTTAGTCAAACAAATAAAAAAGAAATGGAGAGATCTTTGCATGTGTAAATAAATTTGGTGGATCAGTATCCTGAGAACTAGTACCAATCCATCTTTCCCAAGCCTAATAGTACACTTTCTCTGATGTTTAAAGGCTTTCTGTTAAACCAGTGAATTCAAGTCAAGAGCAAATGCTAGACTAATAAAACCCAAATGCAAGGGGCTTGGGGTGTGGCTAAGCTGTTAGAATGCTCACCTAACATTCATGAAGCTCAGAGTATGAACCTCAGTAGTGAACAGAACTGAGCATGGGCACACATATGCACCTATCTATAGCTCCAGCACTCAGAAGATTTGAAGTTCAAGGCCAACCTCATCTACATAGTGATTTTCAGGGAAGACTGAGCTATATTGTCTCAAAAACAAAACAAAACAAATAAACAAAAATCCCCAAACAAACAAAAAGTAGAAAACAAAAAAGAAGCAAACAAAAACAATACATGCATATGAACATGTTATATGTGTGTATACATATATATAGTATATTAATGTAAATATACTTGAGATATGTGTGGTTGAAGGAAAATGACCCTCATAGGGAATGAAAATATTAGGAGGTATGACGTTGTTGGAGTAGGTGTGGCATTGTTGGAGTAAGTGTGTCACTGTGGGGGTGGGCTTTGTGGTCTCTTATGCTCAAGCCATGCCCAGGGTCATAGTTTACTTTCTGTTGCCTATGGATTGAGATGTAGAACTCTTCGCTCCTTCTCCAGCACCATGTCCTTCAGCACTGTGTCTGCCTGCATGCCACCATGTTCCACTATGATGATAATGGACTAAATCTCTGAAACCGTAAGCCACTCCAATTAAATGTTTTCCTTTATAAGAGTTGCCATGGTCATGGTGTCTCTTCATAGCAATGGAAACCCTAAGACAGTATGCATATACATGAGCTTGCTATTTATGTATGTGTATGTACATATGTATAGCCCATTCATGTAAATATAACTGAGTCTTAAGTATTCCAGGTCACATGATTTTGAAAATGTTTAAAATACCAATTCATTAAACTTCTGATATAAATCCAGGTTTTATAAACTTTTCCTTTAAGCAAGATCTCTGAGTTTTAAAATACAACCTATTTCATTTTGTTTGTTTTATGTATTTTATTTTTAGTAATTAACTCTAAAAAACTTACAACTTGGTCATACTCATACACATTGCTGATGTGAGAATATTACAGTCCAGATGCAGACGACAGATCTTGGTCTCTGGTCCTGCTACTACCCTGTCAGTCTTGGACATTATTACCAAACATGAGGTGGGCAAAAGAAAACCAGTTACTGTCTGTCTGTAAGATTTGCTTATCCCTTAGATACAAACTTTATAAATAGTGTTGGGTTCTGGAGACTGCAGTGGACAGATGGGGAGGTAGTCACCTGTCTCACCAAGCATATAACACAGATCCAAGTATAGCATGAAGAGGACTTGGATGTCAACATGACATTTTTCTTACAATTTCCTTACAAGGTATGCAATTAAACACAGGAGTGGTGAGGAAAATACAACTTGATGATGTTTTCAGGGCCCGCGAGAAGGCTCAGTGGATAAAGCACTTGCTGTACAGACCTGAGGACCTGGACTTGGAGTCCTAGAAGCCATGTAAAGCAGGGCATGGAAGCACCCATCTTCAATCCCAGTGCTTTTAAGGTAAGATAGGAAGCTGAGACAGCCCTTAGAAACTAAAGTGGTATAGGTAGTTGCAACCAACAAGAGACCTTGTCTCAAATAATGTTGAAGGCAAAGACCAATTACCCAAGACTGTCCTCTGACCTCTACATACCTGCCATAGCAAACCAACTCACATTCACACATATGAACACACATACACACACATAAATATACACACAAAGGTTAAAAAAATAGAATGATTTCAACCTACTATTTTTAGGAAGCACATAAAAATGTTTGGTAATCATTCCATTTGGCATCTTGGGATTATTTAGTGGCTCCTGTCCCAGATGGATATTAGCATATTGGTTGGGCACTGCCAGCTAAATGGTCAGATTTTTTAAAAAAGCAAGAGCCATTCGGTTGGCTTCAACTGCTTTCTTAAAATGGCAGATTAGTTTTATGTGTGGTGTTTTTAATACAGCTTCATGGCAAAGCAGATTTGTGTAATTTGGCCACCTGCTATAAACATCAATTTTAATCAATCACATATATCTTTGCCAATATAGTTTATCAGTGGTAAATGTTTGAAGATTTTTGATATAAATTTAATGATAAAATTAAGCAGCCATCTGGAATCACAACACAGGGCTCCTCTAAATGGTTTGCATGTCATAAATCTGAAATGCTCTCTCTCGAGAGGACACATGCACAAAGTGTACATACATTTCCCCTCTTTCCAATATTGTTTGCAAGGACATTTTATCATGAATAATTCAGAAAATTTACCTACCAAATAGGGTCTGTATGCAACCAAGGGTGGAAATATGTTTGAGCTCCGCTGGTCTAGACCAGTGTTTGGAGAAAATGAATTCAGCTGCTCTATCCAGGGCTCATAGAGATTAGGATCCTGTCCCTGTAGCTATCCAGTGAGTGTGTAATTATTGCAAAAAAGATGAAATTCGCTTTCAGATATTGATTTTGAGTGATACTGTGCTAATGATGTGCCCTTAATTCAAAAATCACTTATGGTAAAACACCATATTTATCCTGCATATGTGAGTTAGATACTCGTCCATCAGAGTAATAATTTCCCAAACTGCTTAGGGAAGACATTTGCAAAGTATTTGCACAAAGATTGTATTACAGTCTGGATCCATGGAAGTAAATATCCTTAATATCTGCATTAGCAGTAATTTCTGCCTCTAACCCCTCCATCTACTTAGCTCCCCACATGGCTTATTTTGGATCTTTTCTCAGGCTTATTTTAGATTCATTGATTTATTCATTACTCATGGCAGGGAATGTAGTTTTTTAAAAAAATCTCTCTTATTTTATCTCCCCTTTAGAGTTCTTTTATGGTTTGTTTTAAGAAGCCACCTATGGGATTTCTCTTTGAAATTACAGTATCGGGACAGCAAGAAAGACATTTTAGTGTTTTTCTAGCTTAGCCCTGCCTTTTATTCAAACTCATGGGGTTAACAAGGACTGGCTACAACATTGAAAATCTAAAAATGAAGAAAAATACATTAAAATGATTAGCATTGTCAACTTGATACTCATTCTTTCTACTTGCAAAATAATTAATTTTAAAACAGTTAAGGATGACATATTGTATTTCTAATCCCTACAGTTATATTGAAAATATGCATACTATATAACCCTTCCTTGCAGATTTGCTCTGAGCATGTAAATAAGTAATTTCTCAACTAGAACTCATCTTTGGTCATTGTTTATTTCATTTAAAATCAAAATAATTAGGGTCAATGAGATGCCTTAGTGACCTGCTGCCAACCAAGTCTAACAACCTGAATTTAATCCCCGGGACTCACATGGTGGAAGAAGAGAATCAACTCTCTCAAGCTGTCCTCTTACTTCAGCAAATGTGACACGACACATGAACATACTTTCCCCCCAACATACAATAAATAAATTAAATGTGATAAAACAAAAATACTTTATAGATTTGAAATGTATCCTTAGGTTATCATGTCATATAGAGATATGGAATTCTTTTTTTTTTTCCCGGTTTTTCAAGACAGGGTTTCTCTGTGTAGCTTTGCGCCTTTCCTGAAACTGGCTTTGGAGACCAGACTGGCCTCAAACTCACAGAGATAAGCCTGCCTCTGCCTTCCAAGTGCTGGGATTAAGGGCGTGCGCCACCACCGCCCAGCGAGATATGGAATTCTTTAGTACATTTGTTCAACAAAACCCGTACAATGAATTGAATTCTCATCTAAACATGGTCTAACATCAGAATGTTATGAGGTAATATGCTGAATCTAAATGACAATTTATCACAGATATGCTTGTTACAGTTTGAGGAAGAAATGTCCTCTACAGGCTTATGTACTTGAACACTTGGTCTGCGGTTGGTAGAGCTGTTTAGGAAAGTTATAGAAACATTGGAAAATATGGTCTTACTGAAGGCAGTGTATCCTGCGGGAGTAGGCTTTGAGGCTTTATAGCCTCTCTCTACTAACTCTGTCTGCTCCATGTTAATGAGAAGATGTGATCTCTCAGCTTCATGAATTGGTCACATGCTGTCATGCCTTACCCACCATTAAGGACTCTTCTAGAACTGTAAGCCACAGTAAAGTCTTACTTCTGTAAATCACTTTTGGTCATTGTGTTTTATCATAGCAACAAAAGAGTAACTAATGGAATACCATAGTACCTGTTATGGAAACCGTAGTTGCATTTGTGATGCAACTTGTTGCAAGATATATTAATTACAAATTAATGTGTACTTAGAAAACAGAGAAAGAAGTAGCACAATTGTCTTTTAAGTTTCTTATGACTTTACAAGGGAAGTAATATTTACATTGGGCTATATTAGTCAAGGTTTACTGGAAAGACCAAACTGATAGAATATATATGTGTACATATAGAATACACAGAACTTAATATACATTTTAATACATAATTATGCATATACAGTTTGGATGGGATTTATTAGGTTGGCTTATGAAATAAGTGGCTGCATAATTACCCAATGATTGTCTCTAGACTGGTATCTGGGAGACCAGTGGCTTCTCAGTCTAAGAAGCTGGAAGCCTTAGAGTAAGAAGAGGGACCCAGGATATAGCCCTCATCTAAGACAGAAGACCAAGAAGCTACCTGAAGGGTAATACATTCAAACACTGAAGATTCTGACGTCTGATATTCAATGATGACATCAGCATACTTTTTAAAAGGGACCCACTCAAGGGGAAGAGTCTGTGTGCATAGGCTCTGGCTTCCAACCCAGTTTCCCTGTTGACAGCATTGAATTGAAGGAGACTCTTTGTCACTCAGTTCTGACTCCCATACCAGTCTTTACTAAAAATAGCCTCCAAGTTCTACATAGAAGTGCACTTTACCGTTTCCTAGCCTTCTCCCAAACAAGTCAAGTTGAGAAAGAAGATTAACCATCACATGGGTCTTGAGGGATGTATCAATGTAAAAAGCAAGAAAGCAGACTGGGGTACATGGAGTGTCCTCACATTGTGTGTTGAAGGCTCGATGTCCCAGCTTGTGGCACAGTTAAGAGGTGACCAGTGAGGAGGGTACTAATCTCGTTGATGCATTAGTCCATCAGTGAGTTCACAACTAAATGGGCTAGTAGGAAGTGAGCCTTACTTAGAACCACTGTTTCCAACAGAAGTTACTTAACTTAACCCCAGGTATAAAAACACCTATGGTGGGAATGGGAAGCTGGAAGCTCATCCATGGATGGACTTCTTCTCCGGCTGAGTTCTTCAATGGCAAGCTGTGGCACACCAATTTCAAGGCCTCTCCAGTTGGTTTCTGCTGTAGGTTATAAGCCTCCATTTGAGGATGCTACTTACACTCTCTCAATCATGTTACTCTAGTCATCTCTTTTAGGTGTTTTAAGTGCCTGGTGGGACAATGTTTTTCTGTTGAGCTGCTGTGTCTGTCTGCTACTTTCTATTTCATCTTTTCACTCTTGTTTGATATAGACCTGATAAAGTCCCTCATTTGAAACTGAAAGTGCAGCTATACAGATCATTCAGAATACCCATGGAAGATGAAACATTCGATATTTATTGGAAAATAGATACTTCTGAATGAAGATTATTATTACTGCTGTATCCAGTACCTTTATTTTGTACCACTGATGTTAATACAGTGCCAAATCCATATACCGCAATGCATTATAAAATAGGATATTCTTGTGCGAGGGATTATTTGTCCATGTCAAGATATTTGATGGATTTGACTTGATTTGACAGTCTGGGTCAATCAAAACAATCAAACAAGCCTTTATACTACATCCAGTCTAATTACACTGTCAAAGTGTAGATGCTCTCTGATGATAAAGCATCTTAATTGTTTGCTGCAAGGAGCTTAGGGTTCCTAGCTGTCCTTCTAGCATGTAAAATGTTGTTCACTTTCGTGAATATGTAAAGGGAAGTTGGATTAAATTTTAAGCAAAGCAATTTATTTCCTTACTTAATGTAGGACTAGTACTAATGATTCTTGTAACAATTGTCATAAAGATGATTCATATTTTTCTATGTGGCTTTATAAATGCACCATCTAGCGTAAGATAGAAGATTCTAGTTTAATTGCTAGCATTTATCTTTTTGGGTCTCATTTTCCCCCCGGAGTAACATTTCTAGAAATGATAAACAATAAATCATTACTTAAAAGATTGGGCTTTAAAAGTGGAGTTCAAGGTTGTTACATAAAAGTTTTTATGGAGGGAATACTTACATTGGTCTAGCTTGTATGTTATATTCTCTGTTAGTCCACAGAGATAATTCAAGGGTTTATTGCCTTGTTGTCTTTACAACATCAGAGTTTAGATTACATCACAATTACCAGTTGCTGACTTAAATAAGTACTCATTTGCTTTAAATTTTATCCTTTGAATCAATGTGTTTAACAAATAACTTCTTTATTTTCTCTCCTTCCCCTGGTTCCTCCATTCTCTATTAACTTCCTTCTTGCTGCCTTCTTATTGAGAGATTACTGAGTGTGTGCAAAATGGAATAACCCAGTGGCAACTGTGTGGTCATAAAAACAACGCAAAAATTTCCTGCATTAAACCATTGTCGAGGTTTGCCTCGAGCAACATTTGAAGATGGTCAAAGCAGCCTGCTTCAAAGGGAAGACATTATGAGTTAACAGAGACTACACCAGGACAAAATTGGCCCCTAAAGACTAGTCACAAGGGCTGAGTTAGCTAGCAAGAATCTTATACACACTGTAGGTCTTATTGTTGCCTGAAGAGGGGAATGGCCTTTAGACAGGACTAAAGAAGGAAATACTAAACACACTGCTGTTACCAACCCTTATAGGAAAGAGTGCTTGGTGCAGAAGCAAGGCATGGGTGATGAGGAGCAGGAAGGCACAATCCTGCCTTTAGTTGTCAGAAAGATACAGTCACTAGGAGAAAAACCAAGTCATTTTGTGTGACATCAATAGTGGATATTAGCTGGGCCACAACGGCTTGAGTTGTCAGAAAGGATAATTCACTAGAAGAGAAACTAAGTGACTTTGTGTGACACCCACCCATAGCGGACATTAGCTGGGCCATAATGGTTTGAGCACACAGTGTAGGTGGGCTAGTTTTGTTTGGTTGTTGCTGTTGTTATTTTCTTTTCCCTTTGGGAGGGAGGATAGGGCAACCATGGGATCAAAAAGGAGTGTAAATTTAGAGGACACAGTCATCAAGAACACTCACTTGTGATGTCAGATGGCCTGAATTCAAATCCTAGCTCCACTCCTCACAAGTTATGGGACTTGGGGAAATTATTCATTCTTTTTGTGCCTTAGTGCTATTATCTTCAAAGTGGAGAAAATCATTGTGCATACCTCATAGGATTATGCTTAGCCAATGGTAATATTATTGCATACATTTAAAAAGGGCTATATAAATGAATAGTTCGTGATACAAATAATAAGTACTACTACTGTAAAAATAAAAGGGTAAATGCCTGGTGGTTAGTGTTTGAATGAGATCTGTGGGATGAAGGTTGTAGTTGAAGGCACAGGTCTATACTTATTTTCTGTCTCTTTATACAAGACCAACTAATGCCCGAGTTCTCCAAATTACCCTGAATTTCATAGAAGCTGGTTGTATAAGTGATGAAAAGAATTAAGATAATAAATTTCTATCTAAAAGGACAAGTTTATTGAGGTCCTAAGCAGCAAAATCAGACCAAAAGTATCTCTCCAGAAGTCTTGAGAACAAATATTCAGGGCTAGAAATCTTGGGGCTTCTGACGTAGGCATGTTACTATAAGGTCCAAATGCACACACAAACTCTAAACTAACAGAGCCAACACAGCAACTGAAATGGAGATTGGCAGCTACCTGAGAGGCTGTTATCTGGGTCTGACTCATTAATGGTTTGTAATTTTAGGGGTAAAAACTAAGGATCTAGAATTTGAAGGTTTCATTCAATCTTCATGTCTATGATACATCCATCTATTTCGAGAGTCTAAAAGTATAGAACTCTGTAGACATTTGAGAATTCTGTAAGTTAAAAAATGGTTAATGTCCTTCTGAGAGGTTGATTCATATTCTGTTATCCTAAGGGGAGAGCTCTATTGTTGACAAAAATGTAAATTTCTTCCTAAGTCACATTGTTCAGTCTATAGGGACAACACTGATTGTTTTGTACAGTATGTTTTTTAATGATTTGTCCAAACTGATTTTGTATTCTGGAGTTACACGTTGCTCTTGGGTTTTTCTCCCAATATTTCCCCCAGTGGATTATTTAATACTTTTAACAAAATGATGAATGGTTCTTTGTATATTCTAAATGTGTTTATTTCTGCTGGAGATTCTGAGCGAAGCAAGTACATTCTTGCAGAAGACTCCTAACATGGTTACCTATCCCTTTGAAATTGGCTTTCTCTTCAAGTCTAAGAATTCTCTACAAATTGAATGCTGAGTATTAAAAAGCTGCAATATTTCTTATTTATAATAGTAGAGATAAAATTGTAGAAACAAGTCAAAATAGAGATGGGATTTTACTTTCTTCTGGAGAGGCATATTTTGTAACATAAAATAAATCCACTTAGGAATTTAAAGACATCTTTCTCTCCATGAAATTATGGAGTTACTTTACCCCTTCTAGGAAAATCTTCCTCTATACTTCTAGCATCTGTTATCTTCTCTCTTCATTGTTGTGTTTTTTTTACACGATGACAAGCATATTTTTTAAAATCTTTACCAAATTGTTTTTTTCTTTTATTGAAAATAGATTTTTTTCATGCAGTATATTCTGATTACGATTTCCCTTCCTCCAACTCCTCCGAGTTCTTTCTCTCCTCCCCTCCCATCTAGATCCACGTCCTTTCTGTCTCTCATTAGAAAACAAACAGGCATCGAAGGAATAATAGAATAAAATACAATGCAGTAAGATGAATAAAAGACAAAGAAAACTGACAAAAGACAAAGAATATGACAAAACAACCAAACAAGAAAAGGAGCTGAAGAAAAAGCACAAGAAAAAATATAGATGCGGACACATTTGTGTACACAGGTATCGCATTAAAAAATCCCAAACAGGAAGCCATAATACACACACATACATACACACACACACACACACACACACACACACACACTGCCCCAACTTAGCATTATGAGTCAAAGAACCTCTAAAGATTGCCACTGAGTTCATTCTGTGTTGGCCATCTACTGATGGGCATGGTGCCTGCCCAAGAGTGGTTTGTTTCCCCAGTGAGACTCCCATAGAGAAAATCATCAATTGGGGATAGCTTCTGAGTTAGGGATACGGGCATCTATCCACTTCTCTCAGTTCTAGAACCCCATCTGGTGCAGACCTGTGCAGGCCCTGTGCATGCTGCCACAGTCTGTGAGTTCATATGTGAATCAGCGGTGCCATGCACGCTAAGAAGGCCTTGTTTACTTGGTGTCCTTCATTGTCTCAGGCTCTTACTCACTTTCTGCTTCCTCTGCCCCACACTTCCCCGAGCCCCTAGGGGGAAGAATTTCATGGTGACACTCCATTTAGGGCTGGGTGTCCCAAGGTCTCTTACTCTCTGCATATTGTCTGGCTGTGTGAGGGTCTCTGCATTTGTTTCCACATGGTTCAGGAGGAAGCTTCTCTGATGATGGCTGAGCAAGACACTGATCTATGAGTCTAGCAGAATGCCATTAGGAGTTATTTAATTGCTATGTTCCTTTAGTAGAGCAGTGGTATTTGGTTTTTCTTTAGGTTCCTGGTCTAGCTAGTCTCAGATTCTTGGCCATCCAAGCAGCACTAGGTATGGGTTTCATCTCATAGAGTGGGTCTTAACTCAAACCAGATACCCCCTACAAACTTTATGCCACTATTGAACCAGTGTATCTTTTTTTTGTTTTGTTTTGTTTTGTTTTTTCAAGACAGGGTTTCTCCATGTAGCTTTGCGCCTTTCCTGGAACTCACTTGGTAGCCCAGGCTGGCCTCGAACTCACAGAGATCCGCCTGGCTCTGCCTCCCAAGTGATGGGATTAAAGGTGTGCGCCACCACCGCCCGGCATTGAACCAGTGTATCTTAAAGGCAAGTCATTTTTGTAGCTAGAGTTTGTAGCTCTGTTGGTGATTATCTTTCTTTGTTGGTAGCATGCAGCGTGCCATGAATGTTAGCCCGAAGGGTCTGGGTAGGAACCAGCTTGACTTCTCCATGTTCAATGAGTTGTGTAGATTTTTGTCTTCAGCAATAGGGTCTTACCATCAGTTTGTAGAAAGCCATCAATAGTTTTGGCAATGGCCTGGGTTGTTTTGGGGTTCCTATGGGACCCCTTTGTCCAAGAACACTTTTAGATATAACCCATTCACAGTATTGGGAGTGTCATTGGTGGCAAGAGATGTCCAGTTGGAATTCTTTTTTTTTCTTTTATTAAGAAAAATTTTTCATTCATTTTACACACCAAAGATCCCCCTCTTCCTTCCTCCTATCCCCCCAACCTCCCCTCCCAAACCACCCCCACTTCCCTCTCACAAGAAGGCAAAGCCTCCCATGGGGAGGCACATTCAGTAGAGGCAAGTCCAAGCCCTTGCCCCTGCCTCAAGGCTGCACAAGGTGTCCCATCATAGGTAATGGACTCCACAAAGCCTGCTCATGTGCCAGATGGATTCTGATCCTACCACCAGGGGGCCTCCCAAGCAGATCAAGGTACACAACTGTCTTGCCATGCAAAGGACCTAGTCCAGTCCCATGAAGGCTCCACAGCCATTGATCCAACTTTCATGAGTTCCCTCTAGTTTGGTTTGGTCGTCCCTGCATGTTTCCCCATCATGATCCTGATGCACTTGCTCATAGAATCCCTCTTCTCTTTCTTTGATTGGACTCCTGGAACTCTGTCTGGTGATTGGCTGTGGATCTCTGCATCTATTTTCATGAGTAATTGGAGAAAAGTTCTGTGATGACAGTTAGGGTATTCACTGGTCTGAACTCTGGGGCAAGCCAGTTCAGTTTAGGCACTCTCTCCACTATTGCTAGTAGCCTAGGCTGGGGTCATCCTTGGGGATTCCTGGCAACTTCCCTAGCACTGGGTTTCTCTCTATACCTGTGATGTCTCTCTCTATCATGGTATCTCTCTCATTGCATTCCCCCTCCCTCCCTGTTCCAGCTCAACCATCCCATTCCCTTATGTTCTCATCCCCTATCCCCTACCCTCCATTGCCCACCCCTCATCCCCAGTTTACTCATGGAGATCTCATCTATTTCCCTTTCCCAGCACGGTCCATGAATCCTTCTTTGGGTCTTCCTGCTTCGTTAGCTTCTCTGGAGTTGTGGGTTGTTGCCTGACTACCCTTTGCTTTATATCTAGTATCTACTTATGAGTGCCAGTTGGAGTTCTATCTCCCCTGTTATTTGGAAATTTTATTTAGATCATCTTCATATCTGCATATATTATAGGAAGCTTCTACTGTATATTAGGTTTCCATATGACCCCTCAAATGACCCTTGTTTAAATTGTCCCTCCCTTGACCCTTCTTATTTTACTCTCCCTGTATGATCCTTCCATTCCAGTCCTCCCACATCCAACCTTAACTATTTTATTTCTTCTTCCTACAGATATCCACCCTGCCCTTCTGGTCTCCTTTTCACTGCCTAATCTCTGTGGTTATAAGGATTGTGACTTGCTTACCAATGACTTAACAGCTCATATCCACACATAAGCAAATGCATACACATTAGTTTTTCTGGGTTTGGGTTACCTCATTCATGATTTCTTCTGGTTCCATCCATTTACCTGCAAATTTTATGATTTTTTTTTTTAGTGGCTGGGTAATATTCCATTGTGTAAATGTACCACATTTTCTTTATTTATTCATCTGCTGACAGACATTTAGGTTGTTTCAAATTTCTGGCTATTATGAATAGAGTAGCAATGAAGATGGTTGAGCAAGTGTCTCTGTGGTAGGGTTAAGTGTCCTTTGGGTATCTGCCCAAGAGTGGTAGACCTGGATCTTGAGGTAGATGGATTCTTATCTTTCTGAGGAACTATCACACTGACTTCCATAGTGGCTATTCAAGTTTACTCTCCCACCAGAAATGGATGTGTGTTTTTCTTACTCCACATCCTAGCCACCATGCGCTGTCATTTGTTTTGTAGATCTTGGACATTCCAATTGTTGTAAGATGATATCTCAAAGCAGTTTTGAATTGCATTTTCCTGATAACTAAGGATACTGAACATTTCTTCAAGTGTTTCTCAGCAATTTGGGTTTCCTCTTTTGAGAACTCTGTTTAAATCTGTACCCCATTTTTAGTTGGGCTATTTGTTTTCTTGATGTCTAATTTTTTTTTTTAGTTCTTTGTATATTTTGGATATTAGTCCTCTATCAGATATGTAGTTGGTCAAAGTCTTTTCCCATTCTGTAGGCTGCTGCTTTGTCCAAATGTTGGTATCCTTTGTCTTAGAGAAGTTTTTCAGTTTGGTGAGGTCCTACTTATTCATTTTTGACCTCACTGATGTGCTATCAGTGTTCTGTTTGGAAACTCTTTTCCTGTGCTTATGAGTTCAAGACTACTCTCCACTTTATCTTCTATAAAATTCAGTGTATCTAGCCTTATGTGTGAGTATGTGCACCCGAGTACAGTACCTGCAGGCCAGAGGTGTCAGAGAACTTGGACATGGAGGTATAGGAGGTTTGATTCACTGGATGTGGGTACTGGGAAGTAAATGTGAGTCTCCAGGAAGGGCAATATGTGCTTTTCATTGCTGAACCATCTCTCTATTCCCTCATTTATTTTTACACAGCACATGCAAAATCTCTGCAGGATTTAACAGGAGGAATAAAACCAGAAATGATGGTGGAAAAAAAATGAAGTGTCTTTCCTAACGGTCAAACTACAGAAACCATAACTTCCCTGTCCACTCCAAGAAAAAAGTGACCGAGTACCTGCCCATAGAGCAAGGCAATCTTCTCGATGCCTGAAAGAGATGAGTGGAAGAGCAAAGTCATAGCTCCTGAGGTTTGCATCCTAAAAGATGATCTGTACCTTACAGTGAGTGTGATAGTTACAGTGGTATGGCAACATAAATCATGATCATGACTTCTGTCTCAGTGAGTGTCACAGTTGCAGTGGCATGGCATAAAGGATGATTAGGACCTCACAGTGAGTATGACAATATCGACAATGATTTCTGAATAATTTCATCCCTCATTAATTGCAGTGATGTACTATGGTCTGATAGAAAACAAAAAGAAACAAAATAGAGAAAGAGTGTGATAAAGAAAGGGAAAAAATTCAGAAGTGTTTTAGACAGAGAGCATCATTCAATTGACGTCATAGTATATTTGTAAAGCAAAGATCTAGTTGTTTTTCGATAGTTTTTGTTTGTTTTATTTACAGGTGATAATTGCACATTTTTTAAAATTTAAAATTGTCTGTTCATTTAAAAGTAATTTATTCATTCAGTTAATTTAAAACTTTATTTCATTTTTGAGAATTTTATACATGAAGATTGTAATTACAATATTTTCACCCTTCCTTCTCCACCTTCAACTTCTCTTGTGCCCCCTCTCAAATTATTGGCTTTTCTTCTTTAATTATTATTTTATAATATGCACATATGTATATATGCATACACACACACACACACACATATATGAAGACATACATACAACCTGCTAAGTCCATTTAGTATTGCGTGTGTGTGTGTGTGTGTGTGTGTGTGTGTGTGTGTGTGTGTGTTTAGGAATGACCATTTGGGATTGGATAATCTATCAATGGGTTTGTCCCTGGAGGAGACTGGTTCTTTCTCTCTCAGCCACCATCAGTTACTGGTAACTTTTCAACTAGAGGTGGGCCTTGTGAAATTTCCTCATCTAAGGTTGAACATCAACTGGTAGTGTCGTTATGCAGATCTTGTTTAGGTGACCACATTTTTGATGTTATGGGTGCAGCTTCTCTGTCATACATAGAGACATTATTTCACAGCAGATAATCTGGTTCTCTGGCTCTTATTACCATTATGTCCCCTCTTCTGTGATGTGCCTTAAGCCTGAGGTATAGGGTTGTATTGCAGATGTATCAATTAGGGTTGATCACTCCACAATCTTTGTTCGCTTCTTTTTGACCAGTTGTGGGTGTCTGTAATAGTCTTCATCTCATGCAGAAAGAGGCATTTCTGAAGAGGGGTGAGAGCCACACTTACCTGTGGGTATAAGGATAGGATTTAGAATACAGTTAGAAATGACACTGGTCAGGAAAGTGGCAGAGGCAGGTTCTCCTTTTGAATCCATGACCTCACTAGTCACAGGCAGTTTGTTAGGTTTACAGTACCAGCATGAATTCTCTCCTATTGATCAGTCCTTACATCCAATTAGAGAGTTGTTGGTAGTTCCCAAGATATAAGTGCAGCTATTGCACCATTGGAGAGATCTTGGCAGGATGTTTCACTTTTGTGGTCCATAAATATTAGAGCTGGTCATGACTATTGATTACTTTTCTCCCTTGTCACCTTGCATAGCAGCTTTGGATAGTATGAGAGCTAGTCCTTATGGAGGCTTCCAGGTTGCTATCAGCTTGAGTCCCCAAACTCCCATGTTCAAAGTTTGTGGTGTCTTCAGCAGTAGGGTATTCCCTTCAAGTTTTAGTAGGCAATAAAGGACAAATGTCAATGGCCATATTGATTTGGGAGTCTCTTAGATTTCCCTCCCAATGACTCAAAGGATGCTTTCCATGCTTGGCACTTGTTAGACACTCTATGACTCTTGGGGAAGCATTATCACCCCAAGTGGAATAAATTCATCTGAAAAAATTAAATACATATTATTTGTATTTTTAAGTAAACATAAAATTATGTCTCCCTATTTTTTTCAGACATCCTTGGTGTTATTTATCCCTTTCCCTCCCTCTTTCTTTTTGACCTCTCCTTCCCCTTCTCCAGTTAAATTCTCCCCTCCATGTGAGTACACAGCCTGAAGGAACTGTCAACTGTGTTTTTAATGTGAGATTTACCCAAAGAATACATTTTCCTCTAGAGTGTTTGTGTCAGAGAAGCAGACAAGACACAGAAAAGACTGAAAAGAAGATAAAATTCACCTACGACAGTAGTCTTCTAATAATTTGAGAAAATTTCCCTGCTTGGTGGGTATTTATATTCCACCTAACAATTTAATTAACACATAGTTATCAAAGCCTTTCTATCTTAAAAAAAGCTACAAACAGGCAATGGTATATTTTTTTTAAAAAACAAGACATAAAATCTTTCTTTAAGAATTTTATGATCTAAATAAGGGCATTTTTTTTTTAAGTTAGGGCCAAGCAAGATGGCGTAGCTGGTTTGTTTCCTTTCTACACAAGTCTGCTTCCCTGTATTCAAGCCCTGGAATTTGGGTAGAAGTGGATGGAAAGAGCTGACTCTACAAAGTTAGTCTTTGATTTCCATATATGTGCACATGCACCTCCCCTTCACATCAAACACACAGGCACACTAACAATGATGCTGATAATAATAGTCATAACAATAAATACAATAGCACCAATAATAACAACAACAAATATTTAAAATGTCAACCCTAAGCCGTGGCTAAACATTGATAAAAGGATTTAGATAGGAGGTGTCTAAATTTACTTCAGGATATCTGGCAAGCTGACCAGGAGAAAGGCTCTCAAGACAAGCTTAGAAGGTAGAACCCAGAGGCCAGTACATTTCCAGGAGCAGTGATACAAGCCAATGCTTGGAAGGGTCACAACAGGTGGAATGCTAAGCAAACAGGACATGGGATGGGAGGGGGCTGGTGGAGATGTCAAAAGGCATGAGCCTGCAATGGCAGCAAAAGCAGCTCATGAGATGCATTGCCTGTCAGCCTATACTTGAATGTTCTATAGTGGAATCTTTTGAACACTCAAATGTTAGAAAAAAGAAGGCTGTCGCTATAGTCACCAAACACAGAGCATCAAGCCAAGTCTTTGAGGTACTGTTGAAATAGGATGCTGTGGTCTCACTTGAAATGGTGGTCATTTTCAGCAGCTGAATCTAGATTCCCTGAGGTAAAGGAATAAACAGACATGGAAGGTTTAATGAGCTTCTTAAAGACAGTCTTCACCTAGTGGAAAGTATAAAGGAGAGTTCCAAAAGGAATAACAAAAGTTGTTTGCTTTGTCTAATAAATATTTATTAAGCGCCCACAATGTATCACTGTATAAAGTATGACTCTTACTCTTGAAGAGTCTATAAAGTGCCACAAATATAGCAATCTTTGAGTCTGAAGAACTACAGCAATAGAATCATGGGTGTCTTGTGGCTGCTTCCTGCCCCCTAGGTACTTTGAGTGAATTATACTGCTGATCTCAAAGAGTGGGAAAGTTAATGGACAATTGCATTTCTTGATATGCTTGTAAGTGTTCCTTTTGTGAACGGAATGTTTGCCTGTTTGTAAGACACGCCAGAACAAGGTCTAGAGGGAACTCTTCAAGCTGCAGATTCAAACTTGGGGTTGTGAAAATAAACAAACAAGCCAGGATTTTTAGTAGATTGTAATGAAACTAGGAAAGAAGAGGGAAGGAATGGATGAGCAGAACAAAGGGATTGACTTAGCATTGGGCACAGGCTGTGCTCTTGGTGGACTGTGAGCATGCATCTCTTTTCTTTGTACTTTGCCCAGGGCTTCTGAGCATCGGAAGAACTTGGCTTCTTCTCCAATTCCAGGAGGGGGGGCCCTGACTTGTCCCAGCCAATTATGGCAATGCCATAGCCCTGCCAAGTGATTCATTATGGCATGGGCATATGACAGAATCTAGCAAGTGAGATATGACAGACATTTGGCTTACTTCTGGGACAGTTTTAGCTACTGTTATTTAGGGATACAAGGAAATAAATTTGCCCTCTTTTCATCCTGGCTTTTGGATGTGGTTGTGTAATGGTGGAACATCTGAAGCAGCCATCCTGCCTGCTGGCATGAAGGACAGACAAGCCTAAGGACTCCTCTCTCCATTCTGATGGTGATATGTGGAAGAGATGGAACATGTTACATGCTACACAAGGTGTAACCAACTGATGATCAACCAGCTAACCATTTTATCCCGGCTATAGCTCCAAACTTCTGTATAACTCAGAAAAATCTCTTTATGGAAGCCAGTATTGTTTTAGTGGCTTTTTTCAGTTCTGGAGCCCAAAAGCTCTATAGGAAGGGAGACTATTCCATTTGCCTTTTTAGATTCAGTACCGAGTATCCCACACATCAAACTGACAGAAGACAGACTAGTAAGTGGAAAGGCTTGTGCTTTATTTTTTTAAAAACACTCTTTTCTTTTGAAAAACACATTATTGATGGGTGATGTCACTCTGTATGCTGTGAATATGCGTTGCTCTGAATGGTTGATAAATAAAATGCTGATTGACCAGTAGCCAGGCAGAAAGTATAGGCAGGATAAGAGACAACAAGAATTCTGGGAAGAGGAAGGATAAGTCAGGAGTCATCAGCCACACACAGAGGAAGCAAGATGTGAAGGCCGAACTGAGAAAAGGTACCAAGCCACGTGGCTAAACATAGATAAGAATTATGAGTTAATTTAAGTGTAAGAGCTGGGGCTGGAGAGATGGCTCAGAGGTTAAGAGCACTGACTGCTTTTCCAGAGGTCCTGAGTTCAATTCCCAGCAACCACATGGTGTCTCACAACCATCTGTAATGAGATCTGGTGTCCTCTTCTGGCCTGCAGTCATACACGCTGTATACATAATAAATAAATAAATCTTTAAGTGTAAGAGCTAGTCAGTAATAAGCCTGAGCTAATGGCCAAGTAATTATTATTTAATATAAGCCTATCTGTGTTTATTTGGGGGATGTGTGTGGGAGAGATTTGTTCCAACTGCTGGCTGGCCGGGACACAGAAAATCTTCCAGCTACACATTATTGGTTGATAGCCAAAGAGGTGAACATAGTTAATATTCATATCTTGCTAAGTCTATAGGTGAACATGTCATCAATG
>CABHPP010073935.1:0-19903 GCA_902168425.1 Peromyscus attwateri | reverse complement strand
AGGTGGGAATGGGGGGTGGGTTGGGGAGGAGGGCTGGGGGGTGGGAGGAGGAAGGAGAGAGGAATCTGTAGTTAGTATTTAAAAATGAATAGAAAATCTCTTAATAAAAATAAATAAATAAATAAATAAATAAATAAATAAATAAATAAATAAATACACTGCCATTTGCCTATGGGCCACATCTGTCTCCTTTCTGTCCAGAGGCAGTCCTTTGTCCCTCTGGGACAAACATCCCTTCCCTTTCTCCCTTGTCCTCTATCTCCTGTTTTTGTCTCTTACTCCCTGCTCTTTGTCCTTCTGGGGCAAATAAATCTCCTTTGTGCTGAGAACTTGGTCTTGGGGTGTCTTGTGCCAAGCACTGGTCCTTTCAGAAAGAGAGTCACTTTTCTTTGGGGAAGCACTGACAGGCTGCCCATCCCCAGTGGCTGACCCCATATATACACAGCACTAATAAAACTTCACGGGGAGAAAAAGAACCCCAAGAATGGGGAAGGGAGATGGAAGCTATGTCAGATCTTTTGGGGGTAGTATAGAGCGAACTTATTGTCATTGGTGATGGCTATGACTAAGACACATTGTATAAGCAAAATAATGTTTATGTTAAACAAAACAAAGAGAAAGGCCTTGATAACTCCTTGATTTAATGAAGTCAACAAACCTGTTTTGTAACACACACCCTTGCTTAAAATTCATGTAAAAAATATTTCACAAAGACAGTTTATATTCTTCCTAATTTTTTTAGAAAGATGAAATAGAGTTAAGTAATATAAACAAATATATAACTTGAAGTTGTAACCCTTGGTTGAAAACAATAAAAAGCCAATTTTGAAATGAGACATTTCCACTAATAAAGAACCATAGGAATACCTGGGTTGTGTAAGGTTTAGCATTACTTACACAACATTCCACAAAAGAAAACAATCAGCTAATTCAATTCAGAGTCATTTTGCTAGATGAGCTTTATTTTACCTACTAGTTCCTTTACTAAGTACTGCCTTATATCTGCCACACATTGCTCTAGCTATTTTAGGAATAATAAATTTGAACAAAACTCTCTACAAGAGTATTTACAGTTTGGGACAGGAAACAATCCAAACTAGTATGTGAGAATTCAAAGTAGGCCAGCTTACTAACGGAGAGAGTAATTGATACTGAGTGAGGTACCAGACCCAGAAAGACAAATGCCATTTCTCTCTCAGATGTGAATTACAACAGCAGATCTTTAGATTTGTTTGTTTAACTTGGAGTGCCTGGAGAAGCCAGGGAGCTAGAAATGTGATGCTGGTAAGTGGAGTGGGAGAAAGATCTTAAGGCAGGGGGATAGTAGAACACAAGTGTTTTGCAGAGAGTTTAAGTGGGAAGAGAAATGGGAGGGAAAGAGGAGAGCAGGGGACAGGTAACTAACAATAAGTGTGCCCAAAACAACCATAGGGAAACTTTCTCTTTTTGTTTGTTGGTTTTGTTTTTTTTTTATTTATTGTTTTTTGTTCTTCTCTCATACAATAAATCCTGACTACAGTTTCCCCTCCCTCTACTCCTCCCATTTCCCCCCTTACCTCCCCTCTCCCCCAGATCCATTCCTCTTCTGTTTCCACTCAGATAAGAGCAGGCCTCCTAGGGATATCAACCGAACACAACAAAACAAAGTTACATTAAGACTAGGTGGTGGCGCATGTCTTTAATCCCAGCACTCGGAGTTCAAGGCTAACCTGGTCTACAGAGGGAGTTCCAGGACAGGCCCTAAAAGCTACACAGAGAAATCCTGTCTCGAAAAACAAAAACAAACAAACAAAAAAACCAATAAGACTAGGCACAAACTCCCATATCAAGGCTGGTCAAGGCAATCCAGAAGGAGGACTAGCCCAATTGTCATCAGAGAGATCCCCTCTGGCAGCTGAAGGGAGCAGATGAAGAGACCCACAGCCAAACATTAGGTGGAGAGAGTACCCAAATTGGAGATCTCCATCGGACCCCTCTCCTCAAAAAGGGGGAACTTGAAGGAAGAGGGAGAGGAAGAGTTTTAGGAGCCAGCGGGGTCAAAGACACCAGTAGAACATGGCCTGGCCCACAGAATTAACTAAGCAGGGCTCATAGGGGCTCTCGAGATTTAGTGGCAATCACAGAACTTGCATGAGTCTGCACTAGGTCCTTTGCAAATGTTATGGTTATTAGCTTAGTGCTTTTGTGGGACTCCTAACAGTGGGAGTAGAGGTAGCTCTGGCTCTTTTGCCTACTCTTGGAACTCTCTATCTTATAACTATAAAAAAGCATAGTTACAAAAGAGTTTCAGTGGAAGTACCCTACACAGGAAAATAATGCTCCTCCCAGAAGCCATAGGCTATTAAACAAAAATCCCAGTGGCAACAGTAAGGTACTTTCTCTCAAGTTATTGGCCAGTTGAGTACCAGAGATACCCGCCTCAACAATGCAGTCTATTGTGATTACTCCTGGATACCCACAATGACTTGATGTTCAGAGCCTATTGCTAAAGATACCATGCATTTTCGTCACAAACATGGAAACATAAACCTGATACTGGCCTGGAACCTTCCTCACTGCTGGCTTGCTTTCATGGTGCCCAAAGGTTCAACACAGGTTGATGGAGGAGAATCAACAGTCTTACCCAGCTCTGAGTCCTGGGAGCTATAATAATGACCAGTCTGTCAAAATATGGTATGATTGGATTTCAAGCCTGTTCTACAGGAGAGAAACATGCCTGGTACTGTAAACCTATCCAAGAGCCTATGGCTGAGAAGCTTCCAGGCCCTATGGAGAATTCACCGTAATTATTTTGCTAGCTAGGCATAGTGTAAAACTGCCTTCTTAATACTTCTCTGTATACCCATAGGTTATTGCTGTTCTTTTCTTTTTTTATTTAAAAAATTTAGTCATTTTACATACCAACCACAGATCCCCCTCTCATCCCTCCTCTGCTCCCCCCAGCCTTCCCTACCCCACCCCAACCCCCATCCCCTCCTCCAAAAGGGAATGCTGTTCGTTCTTAGGTCTTATCAAAGAAGCATCATTTTGTAGCGAGCAATGGTTCCTTTGGAGATGGGAAGCTGGTCAGAATGCAAAGATTTAGTGACTGTGGAATGCTCATCCCTACATGAGACATCTCTATCACCCTCTGCCTGCCCAAAGCCTAAGGGAATATCATGAAAAGAGGAAGCCGGAAGACTGTAATCGTGAAACATGAAAGCTCATGTGGCATTCAAGTTTTCCTTCAATGATCATTTAACTGAAAAAAAAAAAAAAAAAAACCTTTTTTTTAATTGATACCAACTGAAAGAGTGAGCAAATATAGTGCTAAAGGCACTACTGCCAAGCAGAGTCTTCTGGACATCACACAGCAAACTGTGTGTGCTGATGGTGCAGCTATGGTTACGTGGGTAAGACTTTCACAAGATTGGGACCATCAGCATTTTACTATGGACGGGGAAAGTGCTCATGAGGCCCCATCCTTCCCTGGGGTACCAGTAGCAGTCACAGGAAGATGGAGGAAAGGGTGCTACTTTCTTTAGTGGTGTACTCTCTGGTGAGTTTCATGCTTCATTAACCAACCTCCTACGCACGCCTATGCAGCAACCTTATTTATTCTCAGTGGGCCTCAAACACGAGACACGAAAGCAAGAAAGCTAATTGAGAACATCAAACTTTTTTTTTAATTTTTTGCCAATTATATGCTCATCGATATTTACATTAGAAATTAATACTGTAGTACTTATAAATAATGAAGTATTTATAAATCACTGAAAATAGCAATAGCATGCTAGCTATGAATTATTAATTAGATAGCCTGTTAGACTTTGTGTGAAAAAGGTGATTGTATTTTTTTAAAGCATAAAAGTATATTGAGATATCATTGTTTTCCAGTTTTGAGAAAGCTATATAATGTTTTCACAGGAGACAGCTGGGTTTTTAAAACTGCTTGTATAGTCATTTTATTGTAATGTGCTGTTTTTGATCAAAGTATCTGAAGGAACCCTGACCTCACCCAGAATTATAGTCTTGGGATGCCTTATCGTCCTGGGAACTCCATGGGGACATCTGGTCTTCAGTAGATCAACTGTAATAGAGGATTTGCACCTTAGAGCATGGTGTTTCCTGCTCCTCTGCTTCTAAGTAACCACTTAAAGTCCTTGCTAGCCAGACAGGCTATTTTGCCAGCAGCAAAATTGGTCCCTGTATCTGCTCACTCTGTATTGTCGGTTGGTATCAACTATTTATTTCCTTTTTAGTAAAGTGTGCACCTAAGGGGAACTTGAATGCCATGTGCGCTTTCACATTTCACCAATTTTCAAGGGGACAGAAAGCAATGTTGCTATGCATAATAAAGATAAATTGAATAAATGTACACAGAAACAAAAATATCCATGGAAGAAGAAAATATAACCTATAAGTTAAGTTATCGGACAATTTTCCTTGTTAGGGGATGTGTACTTAGGAGCATGATAAAGGACTGTAGTGGGTTTATGCTAAAATATAGCCAGGCTTCTCAATAAAGTGACTTAGACTGACAATGATGTGATGAACAGGACCAGACCTAAGAAGTTCTCGACTAACTCAGAGTAAGAAAAATCAAAATATTGACACGCACTTAGACAGATGAGCGCTAAAAGCCTGTCCTCACACCTTATTTTCAAGGCACTTTCCATTTGCCCGCTTGCTTTGAAATCACTTTCCCTTATCCAAGAAAAAGGATCTACTTCATTTAGAAAATGAAGAATACATATGGGCTTCCTTTGCTTTTTATAATAAAATATGACTTAGGAAAGCCACATCACAATACAGACTTATTCATAACACATATCATCCTATGACATATAGCAATTCCTTGGTCATCAACCGGCCATATTCCAATAGGGGTCCCCATGACTATCATTGAGCTAAAGAATTATTATTGTCTAGTGACTTTGTAGCCATCATGTTGCCAAAGCATAGTGAATTACTCATGATTCTGTGACATTACCCATCACGGAAAACTATGCACGATTGTATATGAAACATAGTCGACAACAACTGTTAGTGGCTTATAGATGTATACACTGTACTTCTTACTGTATATAGTGTATTCCTTCTCTTTATGAAAAGAAGACCTTCATTGTTTTGGTGGTTTGAATAAGAATGTCCCCCACAGGCTCAGAGATTTGAATGCTTAGACACCAGGGAGTGGCACTATTTGAGAAAGATCAGGAGGTGTGGCCTTGTTGGAGTAGGTGTGGCCTTTCTGGAGGAAGTGTTTCACTGGGGGGAGGGCTTCAGGGTTTCAAAAGCCCATGCTAGGCCCAGTCTCTCTTTCTCTGTCTCTCTGCCTACAGATCAGCTGTAGTTCTCAGCTACTGCTCCAGCACCTGCCTGCATGCTCCCTGGCATGGTGACATGGTGATAATGGACTAAGCTCCTGAAACTATAAGCAAGCCCTCAGTTAATGCTTCTTTTCATAAAAGTTTCTTTGGTCATAGTATCTCTTCACAGAAATATAAGAGTGAGTAAGACAACTATGAAAGAGTAAAATGTGTTCCATGAACAGTAATCTCCTACATATCATATTTACCATTTATAAAATTCTGAGGTCTTGTTGAGAAGCCAGGTATGTGGTGATTGGAATATCAATCAAACTGATCAACAGTCAGAAGAAACAAAACCCATGTTCATCCCTTTGCTTCATAATAGTATCTGATGGTCCTAGACACTATGACCTGGTGTCAAAAGGATTAACAGTGAATTTTCAAAGGGAAATCATTTTTTTCTATATATGGGTTACGAAAGAATAGAATCACTACTCTACAGAAATTTTGTTAGCTATATATATTAATGATATCACATTTGTACCTCAAAACCATTATTTTTTAGTTGAATGTCCTAGTTAAATTTGTAGTTTATAACTTCTTAATCTAATGAAGCCAAGTATTTTGATGAAGTGTTCAAATGTTACTCATCGATAAACTAAAATATAGACAAATGGCTACTCAAATTTTTCAACCCTCCAGTGCTATTGTGGGGTGACTAACTGTCTGCCAGGGCCAAAGTGCTCCTGATACCTAGGAGTATACAGGAAGATCATACCTAGATGCCCAGTTGCTGGAGGGATTTTATTCTGGTCAGTATCTCCTCACTGTGGTAAATGTTAGAAAAATAAAGACAAGAGCAAAGATAGTGGCCCATCTAAGAAAGCATGACATCAAAAAAGAACTAGAATATACATTGCCAACTTTTTATTTTCTCAGCTTATTCCACATGGAAAGAAAAAAACAGTTTTAGGCCTGAAGGGACCTAGAAAACTGGAATATGGATTTACTTGTTTTACAAAAGAATGCCTTGGAATCTTATTGAAGCTTGCTTTGAAGCTAGGAGCATAGCAAGACCTCTGGCTCCCACATTTTAATATGGACAGCTGCTTCAATTTTTAGTTTAATTCCTACCAAACAAGTAACAAGCAACTATAGCAACTTATAGTTAGGGTTACTATTGCTGTAATGAAATGCCATGATGAACCAGGACCAAAAGCAACTTGGGGAGGAAAGGGTTTCTGTATCTTACACTTCCACATCACTGTTCTTCATGAAAGGAAGTCTGGACAGAAACTCAAACAGGGCAGGATACTGGGGGCAGGAGCTGATGGAGAGACTGTGGATGCATGCTGCCTACTGGTTTGCTTCTTATGGCTTGCTCAGCCAGCTTTCTTTTAGAACCCAGGACCATCAGCCCAGGGGTGACACCACCCACAATGGGCTAGGTCTTCCCCCAGCAATAATTAATTAAGAAAATGCCTAGCAGCCCTGCCTATGGCCTGATCTTAAAAAGGCATTTTCTTAATTGAGGTTCCCTTCTCTCAGATGACTTTAGCCTGTGTCAAGTTGATATAAAACTAGGCAGCACAACTGACCCCTTGTCAACTTGATACACAAACACATCACTGTTAAGCCACAACCTTTCCTTTCTTGTTCATCCTTGAGATCACACATTAATGTCAACACCACAATATACAACATTTTACAGACTTAAAAATTCACACAATCTTTACAAATTCAAATACTTTAAAATTCAATCTCCACAAAAATCCAAAGTTCTTTTAAAGCAAAATCTCTTTAAATATTCAGTCTCTTAACTCTGGGCTCTTGTAAAATCAAAAGTAAGTTAAATACTTCCTTATAATTCTGTTGCTCTAGAACCACTTCTGGTACCAAAATCTGTATTACTCAGAATTCTCTAGAGTAACAGAGCTTATAAAATGAATGACCCCCATATAGGCTGTGGTCCAGCTAATCCAACTATGGCTGCCTATGAAAGGAAGGCCCAAGAATCCAGTAGTTGTTCAGTCCATGAGGCTGAAAGTCTCAGCTGGTCTTCAGTATATGCTGGAATCCTGAAGAAGTAGGTTCCAATGTCAGTGAAGGAATGGATTTGCTAGTGAGGATGTGAGCAAGCAGGCAGAAAGAGAGAGCTTCCTTCACCCATATCCTTCATATAGGCTACCAGTAAAAGGTGTGGTCCAGATGAAGGTGAATCTTCCACCTCAAAAGATCTGGATTCAGGGTTTCTCTTCCCACTGCAAAAATCCAGATTAAACATGGGTCTTCCCACTCCAAATGATTTAATTAAAAAACTCCCTCACAGTGGTGCCCAGTCATTTGCATTTTATTTAATTCAAGATGTAGTCAAGTTGACAACCAAGAATAGCCATCATAAAAATCAATACAAATTACCAATATAAGCATTAGCCATTAATTATAGACAATGAACTTCAACGGTGTTATTACATTGCAGGCAGAAAATTCATTGTGGTAAAGTGGGGTGTGTAGTCACAGGTAAAGGCGTGAGCAGTAGTCACCCCTATGCAGCTTCCAATAAGCAATACTATAGTATTGTCTACAAAAACATAGTTATTTAATCCAATGGTGTTTATTAGAAACAGTAATGATGCAATATTTTCTGTATCTGATGCAATATAGAACTGAACTGTGAACCCAGAGAATTCAATAGAATTGGTTAAATTCCACATGATGAAAACAGTGTTTTCCCCTTCAATAGCCACAGGATATCTGATTCGGGGACACATCTGGTACACATTCATTGCTTATATACTTTTTCTTTATTTTTATTAACTTGTTGAGAGTTTTTATTATGGCATTTCTCAAACATATTTCCTATTTTATTTCCCATCTATCTTTTTTAAGCATAATTTTTTATTGATTCTTTGGGAATTTCACATCATGCACCCCAATCCCACTCATTTCCTAGTCCCTCCATATCTGCCTTCCACCCCTGTAGTGTCCTCCTCAAAAGAAAATTTAAAAATAAATAATAAAAATAAAAGTAAAATAAAAATACAATTAAGAATATTAATATTAAAACAAACAAAAATGACAACAAAAAAAAAACCACTTAGCTCCTCCGTCTTTCCTGCCTCCCTTCATTCATCTCAGTAGCATTGGGAGCTGCAGTATATCCTTCTGTACAAACAGCTTTACTTGCACATGGTCATCGTGTAATGTGTTGTTGGTCAGGTTCAAGGCCTCTGGCTTCTGGCACACCATCAATACTGGATCCTCACTGAAACTCCTCCCAGATATCCTGCTGTTGCCCCAAATCATGGAGATGGTTCTGCAGGACCAGTCTCTTCACTTGCTCTAGCAGGTCATAGATGAAGTAGATGTTGAGGTGGGCCAACTCAAAGTCCTGAATGTGTGCCTGGGTGGTAGCTGAGTTGGTTGGTACCTGCTGCTGCTTGGGTGAGGGGTGGGGCCAGCATTCCCAATTTCAGGAAGGGAGGGCAGTTCTCCCATGCCGGGGTCATCTGTGTCCACTATCCCAGGGCTGGTGAGGGATAGAGCCAGCTCTCTCATGAGGGTGGGCCAGCTCTCTCCAGAGAGAGGTGGGGCCAGCTCAGCACAGCACTTACACTGCAACACAGGGTTTAATATATGGTTCAACACATGGTGCCACACATAGTTTGAACGGGCCCCTGTGGTTAACACCAGCAATGGACATCAATACTGGCCCTAGCTGCAGCAGGACCATGGACCCAGACATGGCCAGCAGCAGCAGCTTAGGCTTGGGTGTCACCTTGGCCCTGGGTGGCAGCACAGACCACTCAGATTGGCATCCTCTTGGCTGCAGGGTAGGCCTCACACACCAACATGGCCCCAGGAGGCAGCACAGACCCTGGGCATCCACACAGCCTTTGATGGTAATAGGCACCATGGACATCAACACACACACAGATCCTAGCTGCAATGGGGCCACAGACCCGAACTTGAACCTAGGCTGCAGCTCAGGCATGGGACAGCTCCATGGCTCCAAGTAGCAGTGGAGGCCACCCACAGCAGCCCGTTCGTTACCTCCTTTGCCTCTTCAGACCTGCCTCCGTCCACAGGACATGAACCACCTGCCTCTTTCTCTCTCCCATGTCCCACCATATATTTGCTCACCATAATGGAACCCAACGGCCCAGCTCCAGGGGCCCGTGGTTTCTTCTGCCCACCCAGGCCATGTGGCCCCAGGTGGGTATGTTTTCCCCATCTGTCTTAAACCTGTTCATCTTGCCAAGGCCTGATAATTTTCTTGAACGAAGGATCAAAAAAAGAATGGATACTTATAGCTTTCCTTATATCTTCATTCTTCTGAAATGTCTAAGTTAAATCCCCTTTTTTTGATTCAGAAACAATAACTCTCTTCTCTCAATTCTTAATGCTACTATATGTGAACATGTACACATTTTCTGGTATTTTGTTTAAAGGCTTTTTTTGTACTTAATAGCATCTTTCAAAAAGATACTAAATTTAAAGTTATGCACATTCATCTGATAAGAACATATCATTTTCCAGTATAATACTATTGTTACATGACACCTTCTTCAGTGAAGAATTTTTATTTATTTTTTGAGATTATATTATAATTACACCATTTCCTCTTTCCCTTTCCTGCACCCAAACCCTCCTATTTACTCTTGCTTGCTCTCTTTCAATCTCAAGGCCTCTTTTTTATTAATTGTTATGAGATACATATGTGTGTGTTTTATATATAACACAATATATCTGGATATATCCCAATACATTCTAATATATCCTAAATACCTATGTATATTCTAAATTAGAATACATATCCTAAATACATAAGTAAACCTGCTCAGTCTAATGATGTTATTATATATTTGTTTTCAGGACTTTTTGGTATTGGATAATCAATTGGTGTGCTCTTCCCTAGAAAAGACTATTTCTCCTGATTGGTTGCCTGTATTTCTTTGGTAGGGTTGAGGTCTCTTGGGTTTTCCATAGTTCATGTCAGCATATCAATTGTTGTCCATGTTCAGCTCAGGGTTGGGCAGTCATGCTGGTGAGACTTCATGGACATAGCTTCTGGTATCCTGAGGAGATACACCTCACAGCAAACATTCTATTCCTCTGGCACTTGTCATCATTCTGCCCCTTCTCCCACAATGTTTTCTGAGCCTTAGATGTAAGAGTTGTATTGTAGGTGTGTCCATTTGGACTGCAGAAATTTTAAAAATTAATCAAAGTTCCAGTGGAAGTATTTTGACTGGAGATGTAACAGCTCTTTAATTAGATTACATTTCTATATTAATTCAACTTTTTGGTTCAACTGTCAACTAATGTACTATATTCTGATCCTTTTTATCTCATTAACATTGACACTATGCACAACTATACCATCTCTGTCCACGGTGACTTAGAGGTTCTAGTTATCCTTCCAGACATAGAGGCACCGTCTCTATCCAGAACTCCTACTAACGTCATTGATCAACACAAAAATACATAATACACACACTCCTAATAACTACACATGTTCATGCATACACTTTATACAAACAGTGTAAAATTGGAAAGCTGGAAAGGGTTACGCTTTCTCCTTTGTATCTGAGTTTAGTTCTCACTAACATGGATTCTATCACTATAATGGTTACAAGACCTTTTCTATCACTCATAAACAGTTGTTTATGTATTTTAAGTGAGAGACAGCACTGTCGTGTGGGACAATTCCCTAACTCCTGTCCTGACTTTTGCTAACAGTCACCATGACGAGGAGCTGCTGGGCAGATTTAGAGCCCTCAATGGGCTGAGACTGGGCATGTAGGCATCATGGCTTGTTATACTTTTTTCTTTTTGCTTTTTTTTTTAAGATTGTAATTTAATTAAAACATGTCTCCCTTCCTTCCCTCCCTCCAAACCCTCCCGTATATGTTTCCTCACTCTTTCAAATTCATGGCCTCTTTTTTCACTAATTGTTATTGCATGCATTTATGTATTTGTATATACATACTTATTCCTAAATATAGCCTGTTGAGTCTGTATCATGTTACTTGTATGTATGTTTTCAGGGCTGACCATTTAGTACTGGACAATCCATCGATGTGCTGGAGAGGACCATTTCTCGAGCCCCCATCTTTCCTCCATTGCACGTAGTCCATTGTGTGGGGTTAAGGTTTTGTAGGCTTTTGTCTGTTCAGTTTGGTATGTTTGTTGGTGTCATCCGTGTTCAGCTCACATTTGGAAAGTCATGTTGGTGAGGTTTTATAGGTATAGCTTCTGGTGCGACTAGGAGACACAATCTCACATCAAACTTCCTGATCTCCTGACTCTTAGAATCTTTCCACTCTTTCTTCCACAATGTTCCCTGAGCCTTAGATATTGGGACTGGGCTCTCTGCATCTTGGTTGAATGTGGTTTTTTTTTGGGGTTTTTTTTTTTTTTGGTTTTTTTTTTTTTGGAATGGTCTCCATCTGTTGCAAAGAGAAGCTTCCTTATCTGTGGGCAGAAGGATAAATGTTATAAATGTTTATACATTGTTGTTAAGGATTATAATAGGTTAGTAAATTAATGGTTGTAGACTTTCCTCTAACTATGATTCCACTGGTACTGAGTAGTTAGCTAGGTTTCCAGTACCAGGCATGGTATTCCTGTTGTTGAGAGGGTTTTGAGTCCAATTAGAGCCAAGATATGTGTGCCACTACTGTACCCACAGGGTTATCCTGCCCTGCTCATTCTTGGTGTGGTTCATAGACATCATAGCCAGGTAGGACTTTTGGTTTTCTCCCTCCTTTGGAAGCTTGCATGATACCTTTTGGTATCAAGAAAGCTATCTCCAGGGAGGAGGCATTCAAGTCAGTTCCAGCTCAGGAGTCTCCAGGCCCAATTTCTGAATTGTATGGTGTCTCCAGCAATAGGGATTTAGCTTCTTCTACCTCTTGGGGGTAACTAAAGGCAATGGCAACATGCTGTGTGTTTTGGGAATCTCTTAGACAGCCCTGGCCAATTGCTCAAAGGAGGGCTTCTCATCTCTGGTATTGGGGTTTTTGTTAGTTGGTCCTTGACTCTTGGAGCTATGCTTTTAGGTAGTTGGTGGCCACACAACAGTCTAGAGGTTTCAAGCATCTACCTATAGCATAAAGTTATGGTCTTTGATATTTCCCATGACCCCTCACCCATGATCCAACCTGATGCTGAAACTGTCTTTCAGATTTTAGCACAGGATATACCTACTTCAAAGTTAACTGCATGGGATATACCTACTCCAAAGTTCACTCTATATTTGTCATGATTTATGTTTCTATTCATACTCACATTCTAAATGCATTGGTATAAATTAAATTCATCACTTTATGGTGGCTTAGAATGTCGTCTAGCTTACACATCACTGTTAGTGAGAGTGTCTTTTCAGAAATAGAAGAAACATGTCTTATCTTGTCTGTTATGCCTATGTGAAGGCTGTGGGAGAGATTACTGTAGAGCATGTAGTTAGATATTTCCTTGAATTATGATGACATGCCTTGAAACACTCAACTCCTCTCTTCAACTAGCTTTCATTTGAGTGTTAAAAATATTTTTTGGCTATGTAGTCATGTTTTGCTACTTTCTTTTCAAGAGAAGGAGTTTTTTTAATATTTCCAAATCACACATGGGTCTTTAGCTTTTTTTTTAACATGCTAAACACCAAATAACGATAGCAATGAAACTTCCAAATTTTCCAAGATCTTTACATCTTGAGGGTCTTAGGGAAGTGCACGTTTCTCGACGAAGTGAGTGTGACTGTGTACTTGTTACTTAACCCTAGCAGAATTTTCTACTTCTTTTTGCAGTGCCGGGATTGAAACCAGGGCCTTGACTTGTTAGGTAGCCACTCTACAGCTGAGCTACATCCCGAGGAGTCTTTACTCAGTGGTGCTTGTCCTGAGTCCTTACTTCTTTGAGAAAGTCTTCCCCAACTATCAGAACCCTAGCATGCCTAACGTGACTCTTTTTGTTCATTGTTTCTCAAGAGTGAACATCAACTACAGGGTCTTTGTAGAAAGCATTTGGAATGGGTGTGGCACAAGCAAGTTCCTAAATTTTAGCCCAGACTCGATTTACCAGTGGAACATGATAATCTAAATGTTCAATAAACTCTTTATCCAGTGTACACACTAAGGTTTGAACACATGTATTAATCACTTTATAGTTATTCCTGAAATAAAATAATAAAAATACTTTAAATACAAACATATTGTTTGTTTTTAATTAATTAAATAGCATGAAAGAAATTCTGTACATGCCACAAATTTCACAATATATTATTTTTTTGCTTCCAGGGGTTTCCAACTTTTTGGCATTGTAAACCAACGTTGTCATCTACAAAGTCCATGCTTGAAACTGTGACATTGAGTTAAAAAAAAAATCTCACAATATTTTGAGTAAGTTTACAGTTTGCTCTTTATAACTTATCCAGCCCAAGCTGTAGGTTGGACATGACTGCTAGAGTATTTTAAAGAAACCCTATGTGTACCACTTTAACATTTGAGATAAAAGTGTATATAACATATACATCTGTCTTAATTATATTTCTAAGCTCTGATAAATCACTATGACCAAAAGCAGCTTGTGGAGGAGAGGGTTTATTTCAGCTTACAGTTATCATGAGGGGACGTCAGGACAGGAACTCAAGGCAAGAACCTGGGGGAAGGAACTGAAGCAGAGACTGAAGAGGGGTGCTGCTACCTGGCTTGCTCTCTCTGGCTTGCACAGCTAGGACCACCTACCCATGAGTAGCACTGCCCCAAATGGTCCAAGCCTGCCCACATCAATACATAAACAAGAAAATGTCCCACAGACTTGCCTACAATCTGATGGGGTGGGGGTATTTTCTCAATTAAGGTACCCTCTTCCCAGATGACCCCTCTTGTGTTAAGTGGACAAAAATCTAGCTAGGAAGACATCTATGTAACCTTGTACACTTACCATGAAATATAACAGAAAACCTTTTCCATAATTTCTTTCAGTTATCTCCCACAGAGCAGAGTTCTATTTAACCAGTATTTTTCCTGTGTCTTGTGTTAATTCATACAATTCCTAAGATACTTTCTTCTATTAATTCCAGAAGTGAAGGCCTCTACCATGTTTCTAAGCACCTGGCTCTAGATTTCCCCCGGCTGATAATAAAAAATCTGTTTCTATTGAAAATTTAGCTGTAATTGGGAACTAAACCACTATGAACATACTGAAGAGTGTAGCTACAAATTGAGTGTCCCTGTGTACTACCCTCAGAAATTCCACTGTACATGCTTCCTTGGATATTTGCAGATAACAAACTACATGGCTTTGAATAAAGGATGGTTGTGTCTTAACATTTAAAAAGAAATTTATGAAAGACTCCAAAAACTCCACTCATATATATGCCCCGTGACTAATAGCACAACATTACATACAAATGTGATATGGCTCCATGTTAAATATAGTTTATTCTTTAACAACAGAGTATATATTCTTTTAAGTAAATGTAAAACACTGACAAAACAAGATTTCATAATAAACAGTCTTACTAAATGAAAAAAAGATGAGTGAAATAATTTAGAGTGGGTTTTCTGATTGTAAAACTTCCCCAATTATTTGGAAATTAAACTGTATACATTTAACTAAACCAGTGTCCAAAGGACGATGGGGCAGGAAATGATGCTATGCACCAAACAGAAGATGTTCTGAACAGTTCTTCTCTTAATACTCTAACCTATTGCTTGAGTGTTAACTTGTCTTACATAGCTCGGCTATTTCTGACCAGTGTAATAATCTCTAAAAGACATACTGTGGTTGTGTTAGTCAATATTACTTTATGGTTATGAATACTTTTATAGCTCCTAAAGAGTGGTTGTCTTCTGCCTGGATCCCTCTGAAGATAGGGAAAGCAGGCCCCCACCAAGACTCATTCCAGCTGTGAGAGTCTCAGTTATGCAGCTGGATCTCTTCTTAGTACTGAAGTGTGAGATCTAACACTTAGTAAAGTCTCTAAGGAGTCAAGGCACAGCCAAGGGTGCTTTGAAGAAATGGTTGCACAGTGAGCTATGAGAGTCACTCTTGGGGTTAAGAGGATGGCAGAGCCATGCTGAAAGGTCCCCTCCAAACATCATGCTGGTCATCTGGCTTTCATGTCCTATCTCCAGCCACTTTAATACAAACAGCCTCAATATCCAGCTTTTCGCAGTTGATGAAGGCTTTTGATTTACCAAGAAGAGTTCCCTGCAAAAACTACTTTATATCTGTTTCAGTTTCCTGGTGGTAAAAGAGTGACGTATTATTTACTTCATGATGCTGTGGTAATAAGAATCAAGGGTGTGCATTTTATGACAGACTGATTGTTTTTTAGGTAGTAGCAGTAACTGATACTCTAGAGGATCAGAATTCTTTCCCATGGAGCTCTTTGAAAAGCAAGAACTACTCCCACGAAGATCATACATGGCAAATACTGACAGTTCAAAGGGTGTTTTAGTAGAGTCATTATTGCTCCTAAGATGAACAAATAGATTTCTTTAATCATATCTGTAGTCAGCAATCCTATTGCCTAATAAAACCTACTAAAAGAACCTCAATTAGCAAATTTTTCTGATAAGAGATAATTGGAACAAGGCTGTGAGCTGGGTCGTTGAAAGGTATTTTACTGACTTTTTAACTAAGGTCTACGGTGCCAGGTGGAAATGGTGAGCAGAGCCCGACACAATCCTATTCCCGTCCTGTCCAGGGTGCTGCTGCTGTCTTCCACGAAGGGCCGTCTACAGGGTGCAGGATTATTATTGATCATCAGTTAATATGTGCCCTGCATTGACCTCATGTCTTATTAGTAAGATGGTAACTAAGCAAGAAATGCCCTCATGTGTGCTATTGCCAAAACACTGAAAGAGAGATTAAACATTTTAGTCCTATTCTCAGTTTAATTTACAATTACGGATTCTCAATGATTGTTCCCACAGATGTTAGTAGATCTATAACACAAAGATACAAGAGTAGAGAAATGCATGATTTCATTACTCCCAGAATGAATAACCACAGTTTTAAACCTACCTAGATCACCTGTTTCTTCTTAGGTTGGAAGGGTGCCTCTATACATTTAGTTCACAACATTAATCATAAAAAAGAAGTATGAAATGAACCCCCAAGAAAAATTACAATGAAGAATAAGGAGAGATGTGTGATGATTATAGTTAGATCACCATTTTGCCATTTCTGGTCTCTAGAGGAATATAAGTAAATAAATGGAAAATGCAAATAAGTGGATCAGTCATAGCCCAACACTAGAAAGGAGCAAGAGACTACTACACACAGCACAGGATTTTCAGCGAAGTGTCAAAGCTATACATGAAACTGTGACAGAGGTTAAATGTCCTTAAACATTTGTCAAGCGACAAAGTAAGTGTCCAATACCAAGAGTGTCTTGGGATAACCTTTTTGTACACTGCGAAGATGTGTCTCTGTCAAGGCAGCTTCTGATTGGTTTAATAAAAAGCCTAATGGTCAATAGCTAGGCAGGAGAGGATAGGCAGGACTTCTGGGCAGAGATAGGAATGCTGGGAAGAATCTGAGAGGCAGAGAATTCACCAGCCAGACATGGAGGAAGTAGGATGCATGACACTGAGCAGGGGTTATTAACCATGTGGCAGAATGTAGATTAATATAAATGGGTTAATTTAAGTTTTAAGAGCTAGTTGGATACAGGCCTAAGTTAAGGCCAAGCTTTCATAATTAGCAAGAATTTTCCATGTCATTATTTGGGAGCTGGTAGTCCAAAGAAAGTACAACTGCACAAGGTTAACACTAGTGTAAGCTGCAGTCTTCAGGGGATGATACAGTGTACATGTAGGCTCATCAGTTATGGCCAATGTGCCAACAGGTGTGGGCTGCTGATGTAGGGGGAGGATGTATATCTACAAAGCAAAGAGAAGTAGAAATACTTCTTTGTTTCCCTTTTACTGAAAATAGATTATTTTCTCATACAATATATCCTGATGACAGTTTCCTCTCTCTCTACTCCTTCCAAGTCCTCCTCTTCTCCCCTCCCCTTCTGGATCCACTCCCTTTCTGTCTCTCATTAGAACAGAACAGACATCTAAGAGATAATGACCATGACAAAATAAAACACAATAAGCTAAAGCAAAAACCATCACATTGAGGCTGGACAAAGCAACCCAACAGAAGGGAAAGAGTCCCAAGAGCAGGCACAGGAATCAGAGACCCACTCATTCACACACTCAGGAGTCCCATAAAAATACTAAGCTAAAAGCTGTAACATGTATGCAGAGGATCTAATGTAGGCCTTGTGCTCCCTTATTCAGTCTCTATAAGTTCATACAAGCTTTGCTCAGTTGGCTCAGAGAGCCTTGTTCTCACTGTGTCTTCCATCCCCTCTGGCTCTTATACTTTTTACACCTCTTCTGCAGGTTTTTCCTGAGCTCTAAAGGGAGGGATTTCATGGAGACCTCCCATTGAGAGATGTGTGTTGCAAGGATTTTCTCTTCAGGTAATGTCTGGCTGTAGGTCTCTGCATCTATTCCCATTTGCTGCAAGAGAAAGCTTCTTTGATGATGACTGATCAAGGCATGATCTATGAGTATAATAGAACATCACTAGGAGTCATTTTATTGATAGTTTTTTTAGACCAGTAGTGTTTGGTTTTGGTAACAGATCTCTGAGCTATCTAGTTCTTGGTCACATAAGCAGTAGTGGGTATGAGTGGAGTGGACCTTAAGTCAAATCCGACATTGGTTAGTTAATCCCACAAGTTCATTGTTATAGCTTACAAAGAGGACAGATTGTCGGTCAAAGATTTTGTAGCTGGGTTGATGTCTGCATTTCTTCTTTGGTAGAGTGCAGAGTATCTTCTCACACCAAAGTCACCAGGACATAGGGGTGAAGGCTCCATGTAGGCACCAGCTCAACTTCTCCAAGTTCAATGAGTTGTGTAGGTATTGTTCTCATCAATGGGGCCCCACTGTCAGTTTGTAGAGAGCAACCCCGTAGTAGAATATTTTCAGGTGTGTTACTTTTGTTCCTGTTGCATTTATTTTAACTCTGTGAAGCTGTGTTACTGTGCCTGTGTCAAACATCTGATGGTCTAATAAAGAACTGGCCAATAGCAAGGCAGGAGAAGGGATAGGCGGGGCTGGCAGGAAGAAAGAATACACAGATAGAGATAGAGGAGTGAAAAATTGAAGATATAGCAGCCAGAGGAGGAAGACTCCAGGGGCAAGCCACCCAGCTACACAGCATGCTATGGAGCAAGAGTAAGACATACAGAAGCTAGAGAATGGAAAAAGCCCAGAGGCAAAAGATATACAGGTTAATTTAAGGAAAGCTGGCTAGAAACTAAGCCAAGCTAATACTGGCATTCATAATCAAAATGTAACATTGTTTTTGCCCCCCCCCCCCCGCCCCAGCTCCCAAATAAATCACACACGGTGGTTTGTTCTTAATTATGAATGCCCAGCCTTAGCATTCATAATTAAACCATCAGATGTTTTACACAGCCACAGTAACACAGCTTCACAGAGTTAAACAAATGCAACATAAACAAAAGCAACACACCTTAAAATATTCTACAACGCAACCCATCTTAGCAACAGCTTGGGTTGTTTGGGGATTTCCATGGTACCCCTTTATCCAACAACTCAAATTGGATGCAACCAAGCCCTACTACTGGAAGCTTCATTAGGTGACAAGAGATGACCTGTAGGGGTTCCATCTCCCTCATTATTGGGAGACCTCATTAGATCACCTTCATATATGTTAGGAAGTTTCCACTGCCCTAGGTTTCCATATCATCCCTCAAATGCCCCTCAATTCCAGCTGTCTCTCCCTGCATTCCCTCTCTCAACAAACTCCCATCTCCCTCCCCACCTGATCCTACAGTTACCATTCCCACCTGCCCCAGTCCACCTGTAAAATCCATTTTATTTCCCTTTCCCAAGGAGATCCATATGTCCACCCTAGTCCCTACCCCTATATCTGACTTCTCTAGGTCTACAGATTGCAGGTTGCTTATCATTTATTTAATGGCTAATATCCACATGAAAGTGAATTTAGCTTTCTGGGTCTGGGGTTCCTCACTCAGGATGTTTTTTTTTTTTTTCCCCTAGGTCCATCTATTTGCCTGCAAATTTCATGAAGTCATTTTGTTGTTGTTGTTGTTGTTGTTGTTTGAGACAGTGTTTCTCTGTGTAGCTTTGGAGCCTGTCCTGGAACTTGCTCTGTAGACCAGGCTGGACTCAAACTCACAGAGATTGGCCTGCCTCTGCCTTTTGAGTGCTAGAATTAAAGGCATGTGCCACCACTGCCCGGCTTATGATGTAATTTTTTTAACAGCTGAGTGATACTCTATTGTGTAAATATACCACAGTTTCTTTATCCATTCTTTTGTTAAGGGACATCTAGGTTATTTTCAGTTTCTTACTATCATGGATAGATCAGCAATGAACATGGTTTAGCAAGTGTCCTGGTGGTAGGATAGAGTGTCCTTTGGGTATATGCCCAACAGTGGAATAGCTGGATCTTGAGTTAAGTCGATTCCCATCTTTCTAAGAAACCTTCATACTGATTTCCATAGTAGCATAAAAGTTTGTGCTCTCACCAGCAATGGAGGAGTGTTC
>CABHPP010073923.1:0-12945 GCA_902168425.1 Peromyscus attwateri | reverse complement strand
TGCACCACCACCGCCTGGCTCTTTTGTTTGTTTTTAATGCAGTTCTAAGGAAGTTTAAACTTTTGTCCACGGTCATGTTTTGTTCCTGTTAGAACTGTATTTAGAGATTATCTGCTTTTATCACAGAGTTGATCCTGGGGGCTGCATTGCTTGGATGTGTGTTTTCAGCTACATACATAGAGAGCCGGGTTTTTTGTTTGTTTGTTTGTTTTGTTTTGTTTTGTTTTTTAAACCAAGGCATGTTAAGAAAAAGCTGTTGGTTCCTGGCCACAGTAGGGACTTAAGGCCCAGTTTCCTGTTGCTGGCTATTTCAAGCAGAGTGAGGGTGCACCCTAGGGCCTCTGTGATAAAGGAAGGGTTATTTGTGTTCATTTTCAGCTAATTGCTGTTTTGCTCTGTTAACCTTCTTTTGCTCACTTACATTTGGCAGCTTGATTTGTGCCTTTCATTCTTCAGCAGCAGCAAAAGTAGCAAACTGCACCACCCATTGTGGGTGACTCCATGCAATTACTGCACAGATTTTTATATTTTATCACAGTAAGACAAAGGCCTTAAGAAAAGCCCATGAATGATTATATGAATAAAATAACCACCAGGTTGTACAAAGACTATGTAATTCAAATGAACATGCAGTGCAAAATGACCATTCATTTTCTTAATAGGCAAACACTTTGGGAAGGAAACTTGTGTCATTATTTAAGCCTCTGTTATGGAATTGTCTGTTAGGTTATCCTGATTACCATGTTCTGAAGGTCCTGAGGTAGTTGGACAAGGAGAAAGGATATTGGGTTACTCCTGCATTTTGCTCTGACCTGTGGTTGATATATTGCGCACCACAATAAACTTATCTGGGGGTCAGAGAACATAACAGCCACTAGATATAGAGGCCAGAAAATGGTTGCACACACGCCTTTAATTCTAGCATTCCAGAGACAGAAATCCATCTGGATCTCTGAGAGTTCAAGACCACACTGGAAACAGCCAGGCATAGTGACACATGCCTTTAATCCCAGGAAGTGATGTCAGAAAGCAGAAAGGTATTTAAGGCATGAAGACCAGAAACTAGAAGCTTTGGGCCTGGTTAAACTTTTAGGCTTTTAGCAGCAGTTCATCTGAGATTCATTCTGGATGAGGACTCAGAGGCTTCCAGTCTGAGGAAACAGGCAAGGTGAGGTAGCTGTGGCCTGTTCTGTCTCTCTGATCTTCCAGCATTCATCCCAATACCCAGCTCCAGTTTGTTTTTATTAATAAGACCATTTAAGATTCATGCTACACTGACCCATCATTGTTGGGCAGAGATGAGGGAAAACATCACATAGAGCATTGTACTGAATTTTAGGTGGGGCAGTGCATGCATGCACTCCCAGTACTTTGGAGGTAGAGGAAGGAAAATTGTGAATTTTAGGTCATACTGGGCTATACAAAGTTTCAGGTTATACTGAGCTATATTGTGAGGCCCTGTTTCAAACTACAAATAAATTAATAAAAATCAAAAGTCAACAAATAAAGGTTATTTGATTTGGATTGCATATACGTTCTGTGCACACACACTGCAGTGGCATCTAAGGGAGTCAGTGCCAATGATTTACAAGGAGTTGCATTGCGATCAGGTCTTTAGGATCTTTTCTGCATAAATTAATTAGTAATATTTTGGTCTCAGCTCTCTATATTTGGTGCTATTGACAATCCCTCAAAGCAAAGTGCCATGAAGACACTTGCTCATTTTCCTGAGGTGCCCACCACATGGCATGCTCACAGTCCACATGTCCTGGCATCTACCAGAGACACTGGAAGTTTGTTTCTAAACCACTGACTGTGTTTGGCTCTCAAAGAAATTCTTCCTGCGGCTCTGGGATTCTGGTCCAATAATGCTTGGCCCTGTGATGAGCTGGCTTCTCTGGTACATTGAACCCCTGTGGTTCATGCACATCTATGGGTCTATGAAGGGAGCCCTTTACAGTATGAAATAGTCAAACCTAGTTAAAAACACACCACTCAATAACAACATTTACAAACACGGACTTTCAACAGGAAACATGAAATTACAGTGTCCCTCAGAATAAATGCTTACCGGAGGGCCTTCTTCCACAGGCCCTCTGTAAGGGCTAATAAGGTTGCCTGAGTGACTGAAATGGAAAGTAGCTGCTAGAACCCACCTTTTCAAAGGTTAATCTTGCTGAAGACAAGAAGTTAATGGGCAGCTTAGGTAAACTATGACTTTAGCACCCCATGTGGTATCTGTGTGTATTTCAAATGCTCATAACACATTCTCCTGTTTTAAGAAAAATTGTTTGCCCAATTACTAATGCAGTCATATTACTAAAACAGTTAAGGAGGAGAGTAATTATCAAATATCTGCCTTTTTTCTCAGAATTATTTACCCAAGTTCTTTAGTATGTGTATTACAGAAGAGGTATGTTCTAAGGGAAAGAATATCCAAAGGGATGGGCTTTGATGTGGTTTTTTTTTGCTAGACTGGTTCCTTAATATTCAGTTACTTACCTTTCCTCCTTCCATAGGCACTAATTCCCTTCAGGATTTTATTTTCATAGATTTTAGGGGTCAAGTACAAACTGCCATCTTGTTGAGCACTGTTACACAAACACACAAGTAGCACTTTCAGTTTCCACGGTCCACAATAGAAAGAAGGAGATATGTAAAGGAAAGCTGATATTTTAATGCACCTACCATGTAGAAGGTAGTTTTATTTGCACAAGTTATTACCAGATGAATGCAGAGACCTTTCCTTTATTGCTTAGCTTAAATACAGCCAATTAAGTCTAACCTTTTTCTCCTTAGTCAGCAAAGTCAGAAATCTAGGGATAAAATTTAATATTTTCCTCTCCTTCCCCCCACAACCACTGCATTTCAAGTCCTGTCACTTTTATCTCTGAAACTCCATCCTCCTTTGGCACTGCCAGCTTCCAGCTGAGTTCTCACGGCTTCCTCTGGGTGCTCTAGAAGCAGACACCACCCGTTACTTCCATTTCAAATACAGCTCATTGGTTTACCAACTTCCTCTGAAGTCCTTCTCTGTTTATTCTTTCTGTGTATTATTAAAATTACATTTTATTTATATACAAAGTCCTTTATAACATGGCTGAAGTTCACCTTCTATACCTTTTCTAGTATCTTCCTAACCTACTTTGATCAACTGTGACTTTATTTCTTGGTACTAGCCTAATTGTTGACCCTAATTCACCTATTAAAATTATGATCCTCTCTCTGTTCAGGAATGTTTATTTTCTTGAGTGAAGTTTGTTTCCTTCTCTGCCCCATTCACCCTCTGCAACCTCTGACAAGCCCCTTTTTTCTCTATTATGCACTGTCAATTTTAATTCACTAGAACTTAGGCTCCTCTAGAACAGACTAGATTTCGCTGCTCAAAGTACTTGCCATTGAAAATAATCAATATTTTTCAAAGGATAGTAACTGTTCAATAAATACTCATTCAATTAATTGACAAACTCTTTGAATGAAGCCTTCCCTTGTATCCTATGTCTCAAAGGCACCTTGCCTGTTTACCCATCCTCTAGATGGGGAAAATGCTAAATATCCTTCAGCTCACAACCCTGACACTACCTGCCTTTTGAGGCCTTGATTTTTTTTTTTGCATGTAATTGACCAACACTCATTCTATATCTTCATCCCATTCTACCCATTGTAACTTGAATTACAGTCTGCTAAGCTCAATGTATTTTCTCATATCTCCAGCCCTGCATGTGATAGAACTTAAGGTATGCTCAGTAAGTGGAATGTCTAAGCAGAGTACTAAAATGGGACAGAAACTATGGAAAATAAGAAATGAGCTTATTATGTGTATTCATGAGTAGTCTACAAGCATGTTTGGAAAGAATTGTGAATCTGGATTAATTCTTCAGGCAAATGTGGAGAAGAGTAAAATACTCATGGTAGGCCAATAATAGGACGTTAGAACAGCTTGAGTTAATCTTGGTTATATTTAAATAGGCAAGTACTCTCTCTGAAACCAGAACTTGTAGAGTGTTAAAACAATCCTTGATATCTTTGCAACTCACTGCTGCTCAAACATAGAACAAAAAACTCATCTTTAGCTGATTTGTGTATACTGTTAATGAAGATATGTATATTACCTTTAAAAGTTCATGTGTTTACAGGAAAAAAGGACCAGATACCAGTGAAGACAAGTAGCCCAGGTGGTCTAGCCTCTCAGAATGCCTCGGTTGCAGTTTCCTCAAAATTCTACATCCAAAACAACTTCAAAGCTGTTAGCTGAGATGGTTCAACCTCAAAGACTACTCCAACCAAAGCTTCAAATAAGTTTTACACTTTCCCATCGCACAGAGACACAGAGACAAAACAAAATACAATCCTAGGACTTGACTGTTATTCCAATTTTCTCAGAGTCCCCTTAAGATGCTGTCACCCTCAGATGACAGGAATCAGTCTGTACAACATGAAGCTCACATTCCCAGTAAGTGGGGTGGGTGGTTTCTGGTCATTCAGTGGGTGTTTGTCATTGCTTAGGGGGATTAGTTGCAAATTGTTACTGGTCATAGTTAAAAAAAAAAAAAGACTAAACAAGAAGGTTGGATTCAAAGATCTCTTTCTCAAAAGAAAAGGGGGAATATAGAAATGATAATATAAAAGAGTAGATTATTGAATCTCGTTTCAAACTAAAAAATAACTGTTAATCTCAAATATTTTACATTGGTATGGATTTTTGTATATTGATACAAATTTAAGGTTATTTTTGTTTTAACATAGTACATATATATTTCTCCTCTTGTTTAAAGTATTGTACTAATATAGCTCATTTTAAAAAGAAATGTAAAGTCCTAGTCATTAAATGCTATTATTAAAAACTATTTAGGATAATTAAGAAACATAGGTTAGTAGTTAGTCATTTATAACAATCAAACTTGTAGTCATGTTAGGTATGTTTTCATGGTTAAACAGAGATGTATTTTAGAAAGATAGACATTCTTTAAACACTTCAGAAATCTACAGAATATGGCATTAATGATGTTTTAATAATGTAAAGCTTTTCATGAAAGTGAGGCATGCCTGCTCCTGGAAGCACCAATCTATTTCAGAGAAGATGATGGGCATCAAAAAAACACCATATGGAATTTGCTTTTATTGTGGCAAAGTTAGCCACTGGGCAAGAAACTACCCTTCTTTTGACTGCTGATAGTATGCTGTCCAAATTGGACAAGTAGATATGAAAAAAGGTGACTGCTGAACTTTTCCAAGACCAGGTAGGACAATCCTTCAAAAATTCTTGCTTCACAGAAAAATCTGTCAGATATTCTAGGCCGGTAGGCTGAAGATGACTGCTCCAACATTACAGAGGAACCATGGGTGACTCTCCAGGTAGTCAGCTGACTATCATTTCTATAGTTTTGGAAGTTGTCTGGTCTGTACTTCCTGTTTACTCAGGTAATATTATATCCTTCTCAGGTCTCTGATGGGTTTGAAAACTAGATAGTTATACCATTTTCTGTGTTACCAAATTCAAAAAAGAAATTTACAAAACGATGTAAAGTTTATAAGGTTGAGAGACATAAAAGCTTAAATTGTTTACTTAAAAATGTTTTAAGGTCTAAAGGGATATTTTTATGATGGTAATACAAGTCATGATAGAAAGTGGTTTAGGTATAAAAGATTGGATTCATTGAGATAGAATAGACAATAGAGCAATTTCTCCAAATTTGCCAAATGCAAATGGCCTAGACATTGTAAACGTATTCTTACCTGATAATTGTAATAGTTAAAACCTTCTCTTTTTATTTAGACAAAAAGGGGGAAATGTGGGATATTTGTACACTGTGTGAAAATGTAGTTTTGTGCTTGGTGTAATAAAAAGCTGAACAGCCAATAGTTAGGCAGGAGAGAATAGGCATGACTTCCAGGCAGAGAGAGATCTGGGAAGAAGAAAGGTAGATTTGCTAGCAAGATGCAGGAGAAGCAGGAGATAAGGTAATCATCCACATGGCAGAATGTAGATGAAAAAAATGGGTTAAGTTATAAGAGCTAGTAAAAAGCCTAAGCTAAGGCCAAGCTTTCATAATTAATAATAAGTCTCCATGTCATTATTCGTGAGCTGGCAGCCCAAAGAAAAATCCAACTACACACTGTCTAACACAGCTTAACTTAAAAGGCCTAACAAAATTCACAAGGGTGGATTGCTTCAGGCCAGCAGTGAATTCTGTGCTCTGAGACACTGCCTAACATGTCAAATGTTAATTAGACAGTGAAATAAACCAGAGTTGGCATTAGAAAATAGGCAAGCATTGATTTTCTTTTCACTTTTTATTTATAAAAAATGCTGCAGACAAAGCAGATAAACTTTCTTGACTTAATATTTATGACCAATTTCCTCCTTTTAATGGTAATACCTTTAAACATGGATGGAAAGCCTCTCTGTTTTCAGTGACCTCCCAAATCTGCAGCTTCCCCTAGCTACACTAGGTTCCTCCCTGTAATGTTGTTTAGTAGCGTTTTCCACTGATTAAGACTTAACAGCAGTGCCATAAAGTAACAAAGAGAGGCAAAAGATGAGAAAACCCATACTTCCTTGAAAAGATCTTAGTAATCCACTGTGTATAAGGTAGACCTGTCACTGATCAACAACATCTGTGCTACCTGTAGTTATGGTAAAAAATAAGTTAAGGCATTTAAGACCTTTTATGGGAGAGCAGAAAGAGTTGAAATAAAATGGGATGGAGGTTAGAGCTGAGAAAGAACTTCACTTTTGGTTCATTGAAAGAATAAGGAAGCTGAGCATGACAGCACATACTTAGAATTCCAGTGTTCAGGAGTCTGAAGCAAGAGAATCCTGTGTTCAGGCTAGCCTACACTATATATGCTGATCTTGACCCCCAAACAATAAACAAATAAAATAAAACATAAGCCATAAGGAAGATGCCGCAGATCCAACTGTTAAGAGCCAAGCCTCTTCATCCACAGACACTCCCTGCGTTAACCCTTTAGTCCCTATTTGAATTTGGAATTACTTAATACCTCTGTACCTCCTACACTCATGTGAGAAATGGGTGAATTTTGAGACCAATTTAAAATGTGTTATGTAAATTTAATAAGTCAATATGCACAAAACACTGAGAACCAAATATGTATGTGTGTGTGTGTGTGTGTGTGTGTGTGTGTGTGTGCGTGTGTGCATGTGCTAAACGAAATAACTTTTCACAGAAGGAGTAAGCTAAAGACTTCACAGCTTACAGCATAAAGAACACTTGAGAAGCTATAAATCAAATGGGTATTTAATTCAAATTTCCACCCAGTAAAACATCTGTTCCCTTCCAAATCAACATTAAAATGCAATAACCCTTACTAGCCATCAGCAATTTATTTATGAAGACCATGTTCTGCATTTCTTAGTACATGACTGCTAGCTACATGTCTTCCAAGTTTCTGGGTTGTAATTGCAAGTAGCACAAGAGCCAGGGCACTTAACACTGTTCTCTACGAATTGCCTCTTCAGTGAAATTCCTCCTGAAACCATTTGCTAAAACAGGTAACAATCCTATCACATAATTGTGTAAAGCCCAAGACACCCATGTCTGTTGTTTAATGCTAATTTCTTTGAGCTTCCTGCGAGGAATTGCTATTGACTACTTTCATTAGAAAACTATTGACCCTTCTCCAGTGGAGCATCCTGAGAAGAAATTTTCTAAATATGCCCATATTTCATTTTTGAATATCAAGGTGCAAAATGCTTGCTGAAGGATACGGCTTATTTAATACAAAATTAAAATTTTATAGGCTACATTACCTAAAGCAAATTGCTTAATACATTGAGAAGAACAGCTGCTTTCTAAGGGTTTGGCATCCATGTATTTGAAACTTAAATTAGGTGAACTCACTGACACAGGTGTAGAGGGAATGGTTACAGTGGCATTTCCCTTATATCTTATCCTCCTCCCCTCCCACAATCGGGCAAGCAATTTTTAAACAGGGAGACTCATTCTACTGGGCGTTGCTGATTGCAAAGGGATTTCTTTCTTCTTCTTCCTGCTTCTCCTTATTCTCTTCCCTTCCTCCATCATTCCCCTCCCTCCTTCCATCCTTCCTTGGGTCTTTCTACTTAGCTCAAGGCATCCATGATCCTCCTGCCTCAGCCTCCCAAATGTTGAGATTATGAGTCTGTGCCAGCATACCCAGCTTTATTGATTTCAGACATCTTCCCCTTATTTTTTTCTTCCTCATTCTGTAAAACTGAGTAACAGGAAAAATGAAAACAAACAAAAAAATCCAAGATAAAACAAAAAAACATTTAATGGGATTTAACACTGATTTTCAGCTTCAATCTTATTTAGGTAATACTACACTGTTGTTTTGTTTTTAAATCAACATTTAAAAACAAAATGTTCCACATTAAAAGTTGTATCTGTTGCATTCATAATAGAGATAAATATAAGACACAGAGCTTAAAATAAAGCTCCAACTAAGGTGTACTTGGTAGTTTGTGAGCATAGAGGAGAAGTTTTGTGTGTGTGTGTGTGTGTGTGTGTGTGTGTGCACGTGCGCGCGCACACACTGTATTAGAATAAAGAAGTTTGAAATTATTATATAATGATCAGAGGATACACATTCTATAATGATCAGGGGATACATTCCTAGGTTTCTGAAAAGGTGGTATAAGAAGAGGCTCCAGATGCCAGACTCAGGCAGGGGATTCTGCCAGTTTACCTTGAACACAGGATTAGGTCAGAGCTGTTGTTTGCATGATCATATATACCTCAGATTCAACTGTTTCCTTGGTGTAAAGCCACAGTGATTCTCATCTCTCCTTGGCCACTTCTCACTGCTGTTTCCAACAGCCAGAGGGATTGTTTGAAAACCTACCGAAGCACATGCCGTCAGACACCTTGGAATGCTTTGGGCTCTTTTACTAGAATTTAACATTGTCTTCCCATCCCATTCCTCATCCTTCTCCCCTTAGGCTAGCTGACTGTACTGGGGCTCCTTCTCATGCTTGCTGAAGGGAGTTGGGATACATCCACCCGTCTAGGTCTGCTCCCTACTGTCACTTTCCTAAGGAATCCCTTTCTGATAGTTGTCTTGATGCTTACTTTTCTACTTCCCTTTGGCGCTTTTATCTTTGCCTGACTTTATTTATTTGTTAATAAAATTTTTATCTGATTTTGATAAGAACAGAGGGTAGAAATTGGCTAGGCAGTTTTGGGGTAAAAGAGTCCCCAAATGAACAGTTTTTATTTTTGTTTTGACTTTGGCAAGAAGCTATAAATGTCCTTAGCCCTGTTGGCTACTTCTTGACAGAAACCTGAGATGCCAAGAGTATTTAAGCCAAAATATCCTTGGTTCTGCTCTGGCCAGAGGCAAGAAAGAAGGAGGGTCTGGATTCCTTATCTCTTTTCTCCCAAAGGAGCAGTGCTCTTCTGCAAACCTTACTCAGGAAGTGACTGCAATTGTAAGGCAACTGGATACCTGGAAAAGGAAAGATGGTACCTCACTTCTGGGAGGTATCATGTTACACAGGCACTCTGCTTTATTTCTTTACTTATGTTCCCTACAATAAAATATTTCCTTCTAAAGCTCATCCTCTGTGGTCAGTGAATTTTATTCTTCAGATTCATCAGAAAAGAATCAGAAAGCCACTAGCTGAGTGAGACTTTGTTGACCACTGAGTTTGTGGGAACCTAGACTCCTGAGTCAAGTTCGTCTAGAGCTGACAAAGAATCCAGTACTCACAGACATCCCAATACCCCTGCATCGTTTCCTCCTCTTGTGTCTTTAAAGTTTGTTTTCACCATTTTAAAACCTCTGTACTTACACAGTGACTGGCACAAGATTGCATTCAACAAGTATATACTGAAAAAAACAAACGGCCTTCTGTTTGGCTAAACAGCTGTTAGAGTATTGAATAGAGAATGAAAGACACTGATCAGTTCACTGGGGAATTAATAAAGGTGGAGGGGGAAGGAAACCACATCATATCAGTTTTTTTAAGTGATTGTAGACTCGATGCAGTTGTTTAGATGGCAGTGTCTAACAGTCAGGGAAGAATGTGGATTGAGCACGTCAACTGTATTATAACCAAGTCTACATCTCAATCTGACTTGAGAAGTACTTGCTCTAATATTAAAAAGACAAGAAGGGGATCTCAGAACTGTAGCCCTCCAAGACCATTCAGAAATGAATTTGTAAAATAATTCAAGAAGCAAACAAATGATATTGTAATTAAATATAATTAACATTCTGTAGGATATGGGATAAAAGCATAAATGGATGCTTGCATGCCATATGGCTGAATATTTCAAGGTTACAAATGAAGATAATAAACAGTTAGATAAAAGATTTGTTACTCTTCAGTCTTGGCAAATGTTCCTTACAGGGACTGCTTACAAGGCTAACTTCCAAACATCATTCTTCAGGCACTTGGAGTTGAGAAGAGATGGCTTGTTCTCCTTAGAGTCCCAGCTTAATGAGCATTCTTGCCTACACCTCCATTGCTATCCCAGCCCAAAGCCCAGTTCTGCCCATACTCCTGACAAATATGGCTGCTTGTCTACTCTACACTTCTATGAATTTACTTACACAGTGAACAACAAGATTTATCATTGGGGTTACACACAACAGGAAATGATCCAATCAGGTCCAGTTAAGAAGAGATCTAAGAGTCCTGGTGATCCACAACATAATCAGGTACAGGAAATGTGTGAGGAGGCAAAATTAGGGAAGGAGCAAAATGAGAACCTTCTAGAGCAGAAGGCCCAGGGCAGCAAGTCCTTTAGCTCAGCTCTCAGTGTGGCAAAGTGGTGTGACAACCAAATTCCCTCACAGGAAGAGACAAAGCAAGGAAGCATGGAAATCTAATGTAATTGACTACATAAAATGTAAATAAAGATGTCAAAGATGCCATATGACTACTTTGCAATAAGTTAAAAATCTCATGGTTGTTAAATTAGAATAATACAATATGTTGGACTAAATACTTAAACTTAAAATGAGAGTTTCAATCAATGTGGAACAATGTAGAAAACATCGTTGTAACATGTACTTAAAGTACATACAGAGTCTAAGAAGTTGGCATTTTACTAAACTTACCTTTCCTTCGTCTACCTGTGGCTTGTCTTACAGTAGACACTCACGAAACACTTGAGTGATTTAAATAATGAGCTGAACTAAATATGATTAGAGAAAAAGACATACAGAATAAGTGAAGGTGTTCTCATTCATCATAGAAATGCATCAGATTGCTTATGAAGGGCACAGTTAAAGTATATTAAAATTCAAGCAAAATTAGAAATAGAGAGCCAACATTAAAGTGCCTTCTCTAAGATTCTTTAATATCATAGAAAAATATACTCTTTCATTCAGAATAACAAAACCAAAGGAAGGGATTATTTTAAAAGCACCTTTAAGAAATATGCCAATATTTCTCCTGTAACAAATAATAAAACACAGCAAGAAAAGATGACTTACGAAGAATCTATGTCCACAGAACAACAAAGCACCACATAAGTATCTTGAGATAGAGTTATTTGTAAATAATTAATAATCCTTAAAAATCATTAAAATTAAGATTATAAAGAATACAAGTTGCTTGTCTTAAAATGAAAAGTAATGCTCTTGGTGGCAAAGTTCTTCAGAAAGTATCTTTAAATTTAGGAATAAAATAAGATGCTCACTATTTAATACTTTGTGGGAGTTTTTTTCTTATCCAAAAATATTTTAGAAATATAGGGTATAAGCTGTAGCTGAACATATATATGTATGTATGTATGTATATAGATATATTCCATATATATTCCTTTTAAATATTGCTCCTGAGATATGTTAACTAATTATGTTTGTAGAGAGAACAATATATGTACCTCATATAAGTGTGACTATGATTAGATGCATGTAAATATGTATGCATATGCACATGCAAATATGTATTTAGTGTCAGTTCTACAGTTTATATTTTTAAGCAGTAAGGTAATGTATAGTTTCTAGTCTAAGAAACACATGTTGCTCTGATACTAGAAATCAAAAGAAAGTTGACTCCTTTTAAATATTAAAAATACTTTTATATTTCATGTGAAGAAGGAGCTATGTAAGTGGCATGCTGATAAATCAATATGTTTATGTTAGTGTGCAATAGGATCACCTGAGGATCAGCAATCAACTCAGATCTTAAGGAGTTACTTTAATTTCAATAAAATGTTTTTTTTTCTGTTTCTTTTCTAACTTACTGGGGAACCTCTTAAAATTCTGAAGTGATTCTGTAAAGTGTTTTGTTATGACCATAACTGGCTTATAAGTATATCGGTTAGAGCTAAACCACAGCTTTTGAAAGAGGTTCGGTTTCCTCTCTACCCATCTTTCTCTTGATTAAGTCTTGAACAACAACACAGCACAGTTTTCACCACTATTATTCATAATGTAGTCTACATCCACTTGACCTTAACAGAAATCCACACAATTCAAGTTTGAACCAAAGGAGGAGACAAAGCAGGAAAACATGGGTGTCAAACGAAAATCAAAACATAGTTTCTTCTTACTGTGGATGACATCCATGTGTCCCTCTAGTGCCCATTGACAACTTTCCTTGCCTTGCACATGAAGTGTTAATATCATTCCAGACTTCTAGGCATCAGCTCTGCAGAATTATTTAACATTTGACACAACAGGTATAAGCAAATCACTATTTGGTAATATTCAGGAAGCATAATGAGGGGCTTGATTATGTGTGGATTGTAATAGCACTGAGGGAAAAGAAAAATCAAACAATGACAAAGAGAGCCAGTAAGCAGGCTTATTTCATGGGGGAGGTTGTATTTAATATTATTTTAAAAGCACACTTTTCAATTTTCTGCCTTATAATGAACTACAGCCAATTACTTTCCCTCAGCTCTGATAAAAAGAGCTGTCCAACTGTTCAACATTTGCTTTACTAATTGAATGATCAATTATTCAAATAAATAATTCTCCTAT
>CABHPP010073914.1:0-21683 GCA_902168425.1 Peromyscus attwateri | reverse complement strand
GAGAAGGGAATGGACTAGCAATGTGGTGGGATTACACAGACAACCTCACCGTCTGAGTCTTCCATCTCCAGCATCTACTTCCTTGTCCCTTTGGGCCTCCCTGTCCCTGGCTCCTAGATTTTTCTTTCTGCGTCTCTCTTGAGCCCAGGTGGGGTGTACCAAGTGGGCTCAGGAAGAAGGTCGTGTGTAGGTCAGAGATGGTACTGGCAGCAGATTTCTGGAGATTCCCGGGCCAGCAGTGTTGCTGGTCCAGCCAGATCCCCAAGAACAGGCAAAGAGGAGAGCAGAGGCTACAGTGGGGACAGCAGCTGTCCCCAGCCCCTAGGCTGTGAGCCTGCTGTCAGAGGCTCAGCCACCCGAAAAGGCTGCTGTGCTCAGCAGTGCAGCAGACAGACTGGGGGAGGGGGCTGCTGCAGGCCAGCTGCTGGCTGGTGGCAGACACTGGGTATGCACAAGGCTTGAATTCAACATTCCCACTTGTCTCCAGTGAGGTGGGAGCATCTATTTCTGGAGCTCCTGGCCCAGCATCAGGCTGTCCTCCAGCCTAGTGGCTTAAGGCACTGAGGGATACAGGGCAGGATGGTAAGATGTCTGGGCCACTGACTGCTTGATAATCAGGACAAGTCATTAGCCTTCTCCAGGCATTAGCTTTCCCAAGTGTGAAAGGGACAGTTTGTGCTGTGTGAAGTGTGTGACCTTCGGTTAACCACCCACCATCTCTACCACAGTGTCCTCGTCTGTCAAAGGGTTCAGTCTGGTTTGGGTCAGTGAGAGCACCAAATAGCATGAAGTTCCTGGCGTGCTCCGTGGGTCGAACCAGGTGTTGAATTAGGTGAACTCTTCTTAAGGCAGCCATGGCACTGCACATCTGTAATCTCAGCTACTCGGGGAAGATGGCCTGCCCGGGTTACAGAGTTCTCTCTGTAGCCTTCAGAGCCAGGCATGGTGTTTCATACCTGCAATCCCAGCACTGGGGAGGCTGTAGCAGGGCGATTACTAAGTTCAAAACAAGATCCTATTTTAAAGAAAAGAAAGCCTTCAGACTTGGGGGTGAAACTCCCTTCCAGTTCCAGGGTGAGGATTCTAGGAGAGGACTGCTCAAGCTCTATGGTGTAACATGAATTCCTAAATGGTCTTATAAAAAACCGAGAGACAAATATTGGTGTGAATGTTGAAAGATCAGAGAGACAAAGGAACAAGCCACCTCTTACCTCTAGGTTCCTCAGCCTTGAACAGCCCTCTAGTTCCTGTCTCCTCACGCCTTATATACCTTTCTCTGCCCAGCCATCACTTCCTGGGATTAAAGGCATGTGTGCTTCTCAAGCAAAGGCATGAGATCTCAAGTGCTGGGATTAAAGGTGTGTGCCATCACTGCCTGGCTCTGTTTCTCTCCTAGACTGAGTCAATCTCATGTAGTACAGGGTGGCTTTGAACTCACAGAGATCCAGATAGATCTCTGCCACCCGAATGCTAGGATTAAAAGTGTGTGCCACCAATCCCCGGCATCTGTGTTTAATCTAGTGGCTTGTTCTGTCCTCTGATCCTCAGACAAATATTATTAGGGTACACAATGTATCACCACACTAAGGCTTTTACTGGATGAAGGGGCCCAAAGGATGCTCAAGGAGGAGGCACCACAGTCTGGTCCCACCTCGCCTACCTAGCTCAGAAGGCGGAGGCGGGACCCAGACTTGGATGAACAAGAGGGTACTTGTCAAAAGAGGCAGATTCCCACCTTCTGTGCCCCGTCACCCCCGCAGCAGCCTCGGGCTCTCTTGCTCCCCCCGTGCCTATAAATAGCCCAGGACACGCGAGGAGCCGCTCGAGTGACGCGGCTGGGCAGGCGCGGGAAGGCGGTCGCTTGGCTGGAGCAGGTGGGCGGCAGAGGGGCGCGCAGCCCTCCCCTCCCGCCGCCAGGCACCAGATGACGGACGCTGCTGAGTCATCGCAAGGCCTCAGCGTCCACCACTCTTCGCTCCACCATCTTTGGATATTGGGCTTGGGGGCTGCAGGGAGAGGCTGATCCCCAGCGCTCCAGCACCCTCCGGAGCAGGCGGGTCTGCGTCAACAACTGTGGGTCCGCCCCCTGCGCGACTATGGTGCGCGAGGCACCCAGAAGTGACCTCAGCCCCACCTCCCCCGCCGGACTCCGGTCCTTCCCGCATCTTTCTGCGGTACCCATGCTAGCGCATCCCACTCCGACGACGACGACGACGCTCCTCTCAGAGGTCAATGACCCCTTGTACCCTCTACCCTTCTACTCTCAGCCCCCGCCCCATCTCGCTGCCCGCTTTTTCTATTCCGATCAGATACACAGAACAGACAAGCTGAGACAAGAAACGTTTAATTATGGGCCTGGGGGCTCAGCAACTCCCCCGCAGACCCGTCATGCAGCCTCGTGTACAGTGGGCATTGGGCCCCTCCCCGGGGATTTTGCTGGTGGGGGGCCTCATGGCAGCAAACAGGGCAGTGTGGCTTTAATCCCCTCTTAGGGGGAAAAGTGGGGCAAGGTGTGTTGGGCTGGAGAATCTGTGTCCTCTCACTGTATGGAGGGCATGACTGTGCCCAGAACTGGGGGTGGCATTGGCTGACATGATCAGGGTGCAAAAAGGAGGCTCTGAGCTTGGAGGGAGGGGGCTGGCACCAGGAAAAAAAGCAGCCTTTGAGGGAGAGGTCCTTTGTCCTGCCCACGAGGGCCAGGGTTTCCTAGACCATCACTTCTTGATGGCCAAAACAAACAGTCCATATCCATCCTCTGTCTCTCAAGGTATTCCTCTCAGGGATGGGCCCTGTAGAGCCCGCTGAGAAGGGTAAGTTTGGTCCATCTGAGGGCAGAGCTTTTAGAGAGACCAGAACTCACAACCGCAGACTACCTTGGCTGGCTGCTTCTGGTGATAGGGACTTCTAGAGTCTTAACAATAAAATGTTTTGACCAAACAGGGGCCAGTGTCTTGTTCTCAGCTGGGTCTGTGTCCAGGCTGCTCTTGGACACCAATTTCTAGTAGACAAAGGTAAGATGAGGCTGCTGTGTGGGGACGGTCCTTAGCAGAACTCTCTCTCACATGTCACATCCCCTCCAGACCTCAGTCCTGCCCCTGCTCTGTCCGCATGGGTTTCAAGTAATGGAAAAGATTCCTGAACTTTCCTGAGAATTGAAGGAGTGACGGTGGTGAATTCAGGGTTCTATCACAGTCCCCAGTCCCCTCTCAATCCAGACTGGAGGGCTGAGGAACACCGAAAGGCCCTCTCGCAAGGCCCTCTCACAAGGCCTCAGTTGCAAAGGGGTGGATACACAGACCCAAGCAAAGGCTGTGGGCAAAGAGGAGTCAGGCATGCAGAGGCAGTATGGGCAGGTAAAGTCTCTGAGGACAGCAGGAGACTCCCTAGGGTGGGACTCATTGTGGCAACCCGACTAGGTGGTACCTGGGCACTGGGTGGGCCTACCTGTAGCTTCCTCATTTCTTCCCACTTTGGACTCCCTTCCCCAAGTCCCAGAAGATCACCCCATTCAGGATACCCCACCCAAGAAATAAAACCTTCCTCAGTGCAGAAGGCTCCTAAGTGGGGGTGGGTGATGCTTAGGAGAGAGACAGGGAGAAGAAGGGTGTGGCCAGGATGCCGGCTTCCTTCTCAGGCCAGAAGCAAGGGCCAGGCATGGGCAGGGGTAGCGTCAGGGTTGTCTTGGTTTCTGTCAGATCTCTGCCAGGGAGTCGGCTGGCACCAAGCCTCGCTTCTTGCCACTGCTGACGCGGATGAAGCCGTCAGCATCCTTGCTTCTGCCCACGCCTACACAGATCTGAGTAGAGAGGTGAGACCTGGAATGAGTGTTGCTGGTGGCTCCAGAGGACATGCCCCAGGGGAGGGTGGGGTTGGGGTAGCTGGTGTGGACAGAGCTGATGCAAGCAGATCTTAGGAGGGATCAACGGCATGACCAGGACCCAGGGCATAGCAAACAGGACATCAGCATCAGAGCCGAACCTGGTGGTCAGTTAAACTAATGCCCCTTCCTAATCCCAATTCATAGAGGAAGAGGCAGAGAGAAAAGGGCTTGTGTGAGGTTATGCAGAAAGACAATACTTAAATCTAGTCAGGGCACCCTAAATCCTAGCACTTGGGAGGCAGAGGCAGGCAAATGTCTGTGAGTTCAAGGCCAGCCTGGCCTACCTAGCGAGTTCCAGGCCATCTGGGGCTAGGGCTACATAGTAAAACACTGTCTAATAAAAACAAAACAAAACAAAAAAATACTGGCCATGGTGGTGCACACCTTTAATCCCAGCACTGGGGAGGCAGAGACAGGGGAATCTCTGAGTGTTTGAGACCAGCCTGGTCTACAGAGCAAGTTCCAGGACAGCCAGGGCTGTTACACAGATAAACCTTGCCTTGAAAATCCAAAAAACCCCAACCAACCAACCAACCAAAACAAAACAAAAAAGCAGGGGCTGGAGAGATGGCTCAGTGGTTAAGAGCACTGGTTACTCTTCCAGAGGACTTGGTTTCAATTCTCACCACCCACATCGGCTCGCAACCATCTGTGACTCCAGTCTCAAGGGATCCAACAACCTCTTCTGGCTTCTGTGGGCTCCAGGCACGCACATGGTGCACAGAAATACATGCAGACAAAACACCCATGCACATAAAATAAATAAAACAAACAAACAGACAACAGCGGAGCCTCCAGGTTCGTGATCCAGTGCTCCTGTTTCCCCCAACTGCCTCTGACACCAAGCTGCCTTCTGTCAGCGACCAGCTCAAGTCCCCTGGGAGGGCCTGTCTATCCTACCCCTTTGTTTGTTTGGTTTTGTCTTTTTGAGACGGGGTCTCACTCCATAGCCTTGGCACTTGCTGTATAGGCTTAAGCCCAGGACAATCCTCCTGCCTCAGCGAGGTTACAGGTATACGCCATCAACATCCAGTTTACGTGCTGCTGGGGATGGAGCCCAAAGCAAACACGCCACCAACTCAGCTGCAGCTCCAGCTCCAAGGGCTTCGTATACACCGTATACACCGTGCTTCAGCCCCAGCAGGGCCCTGGAACCCACCTGGTTCTCCTTGAGGCTCATGTAACCCTGTTCCTTGTTCCCAGAGAAGGGCCGGCAGCAGCGCCAAACGCTCTCCCCTGGCCTCACCCGCTGCACGAAATTGGCTGGGAAGAAGCCAACCCGGTCGCCAATCTTGCCCTGGGGATGAGGTTGGCAGTGAGCCTGAGCACCAGCTTCACCCCCACTTTTTCTCTAGACCCAGTTCCTACTCAGAGCCAGTACCATCGTCCTCCAGACCTTGGGCTCTCATTATTCCAGCCCCCAGATGGTGGTGGCTTCTGGCCTTGGGAGGCCGTGAGGTGGGCAGAAGGAGCTGATGGAGGGAGGGTGAAATTGACGAGGCCCAAGGATTGGCTCTGGGCTTGGCCTGGGCAAGCTACGGGAGGAAAGGAGGTCTTTGGGGCCCGAAGGGAAGGTGGGACAGTACCTATCAGAGCCCCCTCAGACCCCATTCTGCCAAGTCACCTTCCACCAGTCTTCATTAGAGTCGTCCACCAGCATGATTCGATCTCCGGGCCTGGGAAAGAGAGAGCTGGGGCAGCATGTGGGTACCTAGGTGCCCTGCATGCCCCTCTCAGCTGGCGGGAGAGGATTCTCAGTCCTCTTTGAGGCCATTGAGACCACAGATACAGTAGGTTCCCTGGAATAGCCCAGAATAGGGGCAGAAGACAGGATACTACACCCATCACCCTGGTCAACTCTGGCCTCTCTGTGGACATAGTATATTCAAATGTGCAAGAAGAAAAGGTTCTCATCACCCTATGTTCCAAGGTCAGTAGGGGTTAGGCAGGACCAGTGAGGCTAGACCACAGAAAGGGACTCACTGGAGAGCCAGGTCATTGTTCTCCTGGGGCAGGAACTTGTAGAGTGCAACGTAGGAGTACATGGGCCCCACATCCTTCCGCAGAGACAGCTTTGGGGCCTGTGGAAGAGTTCCGGGTCAGTGAGGGTGGGTCACCTCCCTGGCCCACCCACTGTCCACCTGCTGTGAGTGTGCTTGCCCTGGGGTAGGACAAGGACACTGTGAATCTCTGGTAAGTAATAGGGCCTAGTGTGTATCTTCCTAATCATGGGGTGGGGGTGGGGCTGATATAGAGAGGGAGGACACCCTTTGTCTGCTAAGTTTGGAACCGCCTGCCCTGGGAGAGCAGGAATGGAGCAATAGACAGTGGGGACCCCTCCCACCTTCCATGCCTCTCATCTTGACTGTTGCTTCTCCCAGGGGACTGAGGACACACTGGGGGAGAAGCAGTGAGTGCCATATATACCGTGCTCTTTTCGAGACAGGGTTTCTCTGTGTAGCTTTGGACCCTGTCCTGGAACTTGTAGACCCAGGCTGGCCTCGAACTCACAGAGATCTCCTGCCTCTGCCTCTGCCTCCCGACTGCTGGGATTAAAGGTGTGCGCCACCACCGCCTGGCTTTGCTGTGCTCTTATGTACATATTGATCAATGGCAAGAAGTGGCCTGTGGGCTCCAAGCTAACTCCAGGCTCACCTGCTGTCCAGGGCTCTTCTCCTCTGGTCCTGATCCTTCACTCTCTGCTGGGGCTGTGAATACTGGGGACACCAAGGGGAGACCAGAGTGTGAAGCTTCAAGCAGTGCCCCCCCCCTCCCTGTGCCTGGGGACGGCTCTCTGGCTTACCGCTGTCACCGGGCCCCTCTTCTGAGCTGCGGATGCTGCCTTCCCCGTCTTCTGTTAGCTCATCCCGTTCACTCTGGGGAGAGACAGGAGGAGGATCAGTCACTGGGGCCACAGTCATCCTCAGAGGCCCTCCCTCTGAGGGCTCCCCTTCGGCGCCCAGCATACCAGGCTCCGTGTGGGGGACTCAGACGTGCTGCTGAAGCTGGAGCGGTTCATCAGTGCCAGGGAGGTGCCATAGCGCAGGGTCTCATAAACTGGGTCCACCTTCCCGATGGTCCCTGCTAAGCATCCACCTTCAGTGCCTGGCACTTGGCTGCCAGCCTGGATTCACCCCGAAGCTCAACCATGTGGGGCCCAGGGCTAGAACTCAGATCGTCAGGTTTGGTGGCAAGTGCCTTTCCCTGATGAGCTGACCTAACCCTGACCAGCTCTATGCATTTGTTATTATTATTTGGTTTATAAGACAGTGTCTCATATAGCCCAGGCTGGTACCCACTTGCCAGCCTGAATTCACCCTAGCTAGACTCTATATGCAGCCATGATGGCTTTGAACTGTTTATCCCCTTCCTCTGCCTTCTGAGTGCTGGAATGCCTGGCATGGAGCACCACACCCAACCCAATCCCACCTTCCTCAGTGCTGTGTCTCAGTGTCTGGCACTGTGCCCCAAGCTAAGTAGATACTCTATAAATTGCCGGTCGAGAGACCAATGAACAAATGAATAAATGGAGCCTACATTCAGGACAGGAGCATCCCGGAAGGGAAGTAGGGAGTACCAGGAATAGGCGGTACCAGTGTGACTCAGGCATGGAACTGAAAACTATGTGGGATTTTTTACAGAAAATCCTCGGAGACAGGGGCCATGGGGTGTAGGGCACTTACCGGTAGGTGGGGACTCTTTGCTCATGGCACAGGCTGGTGGTGGCTCATGCACCAGGAGTGGGGAACTGAAGTTGCGTCGAAAAGAGGTGGACTGGGGCAAAAGGAGGTGCAGAAAGGACACAGAGATATAATGACCCATGGAGAGATTGGCCTTGCCCAAGCCGGGGGCCACCCCACAGGAGGAGCCAGCCTTGAGGGGTCTGACGCATGCCAACCCCCACTCACTGTCTTGCCCGGGCATTGCTGGTGGGAGATCTCCTCGGAGCACCAGAGGTGGACGCTGACTTTGCATGTTTTACATCGCAAGCCCTGCTTGGAGTTTCCTAGGAGAGATTCGGGTTCAGAGAGAGGAAATGGCCAAGAAAGGACACACCCATGGCCAAGGAACAGCTACAACAGAAAGCCCGGTGGCGCGCACCTTTAATCCCAGCACTCTGGAGGCAGAGGCGGGCGAATCTCTGAATACTAAGCCAGCCTGGTCTACAGAGTGAGTTTCAAGACAACCAGGGCTACACAGAGAGACCCTGTCTCAAAAATCAAAAAGTAAAAAACCACCCATGACTCTATCGTTCTTTCGCAGAGCTGGCAACATAGAATCCAAGGCCTAAAGCGTGGTAGGCAAGTACTCAATGAACTAAAGCCCAGACTCACTCAACGCTCATCTGTCTCCCCAGGGAACGAGGCAGTTCGAAGTGTGACCCTGCGTTGCAGTTCTCCAGTATCAGGCAATGCCATGGCTTATTCCCAGGTGCCCACCAGCCCTTCCTCTGGCCTGCCACAGGGCCCAGGCACCTACCTACGATGAGCTGGCGGCACAGCTCGCAAGGGCTGGCTCTCTTGAAGACGTGTTCCTGGAAGCTGTGCAGCCGGACTGGTTTGAGTGGTGCCAAGGGGCGTGGGACTGGGCACGGCGAGGGTGCCGGGGTGGGTAGACCCCCATCTGTGGATGCAGGTGGTGGAGAAGGAGGAGGCAGTGGAGTGGGCGGAGTCAGCAGCACCTCTGTTGGGCACTTCAGCTCAGAGCCTGAGCGGAGGAAGAAGTTCTCCACGCTCTTACTTCGAAGGATGGTTTTGAGGGAGAGGGTGCGCTTAAACCTCTGGAGCTGAGAGAAGAAGGAGCAAGCTGTGAGTGCGAGGCTGGAGGGCTTCCTGTGTCTCCTGTGGAGAGGCAGTCCCAGAGCTGAGAACCAGAGCCAACAGAAAGAACTACCAGAGACTCCTGCTCTGGCCATCCAGCCTCCCAGAACCCCACAGAGAACTAGCAGGGAATTTTAAGGGCATTCTAGCTGGGCAGGCACATGCTTAGAAGTAGTGGAGACTGTGGAAGCCAAGTGGTCAAGAGCCGCTGCTGGTCTACTCCAGCCAGTTAAGGTTGACCTGGTGAAGCCAGATCCCCTCCCCTCCACACACTTAAAAAAAACAAACAAAACAAAAACCAAAAACAAAAAAACCCTAGGCTGGATATGGTGGCATCCTTCTGTAACACCAGCTCTCAGGAAATGGAGAGAGGAGGGTCAGAAGTTCCAGGCCAACCTGGATTGCAGAGCAAGACCTAGTCTCCAACAAACAATAAAACTAGACTTTGGCAGGGTGTGATAATGCAAGGCTTTGATCCCAGCGCTCAGGAGGGAGAGGCAGGTGGATCTCTGTCGAGTTGAGGCCTCCAGGGCTACATAGTAAAATCCTGTCTCTACAAAACGAGAATAAAACTAGATTTTTTTTTTTATTATTCTTGAGATAGTGTCTCATGTATCTCCGACTGGTTTCAAATTCTGTAGCCAAGGAAGATGACCTTGAACTTCTGACCCTTCTGCCTCTATTTTCTTAAGTGCTGGGATGGCAGGCATGCAATAATCCTCTGCCTTATTCAGAGCTGGAGATCAAACTCAGGGCTTCACACATGCTAGGCAAACACTCTATTAATTGAGCTACAACCCTAGCCTCCCAAACTAGACTTGTGTGAAATTATTGGAGATGATTTTAAAATATTTCCTTTTTCTTTGAAAAAAAATGCAGTTTACTTTTTTGTTTTTCCCAGCCCCCTACCTTTCCCACCCCTTTAACAGTAAATCATGGAAGTCATCCTATACACATGCACAATGAGGTCCATCAGTCTTTTTTATGGCACACACCAGCCATTGTGCTGTTGTCCTAGTTACTTGGTAGATGTCGCTCGGTCAGTAGAGTGCTTGCTTGGCATGCAAGCAGCTCTGGATCCAGTCCCCAGCATTACGTAAAACTGGACCCGCTGGCACACATCTGTAATCCCAGCACTCTGAAGTGCTAGGTAGAGGTAAGAGGATCAGACATTCAAGGTCATCTTTGACTACGTTGTGAGTTTGAGGCCAGACTGGGCTACAGAAAACCCTACCTTATTTGAAGGGGGGTGGAGCAGGCTCCTAGGACTTGGGAGGCAAAGGCAGGAAGGCTATCTTGGTATGAGGCCAATAGGCTGCATAGCAAGATCCTGTCACAAACAAATAAACAGAAATACAACAACCTCTGGGCCCAAACAAAACACACCAGGGGGGCTGGAGAATTGGCTCAGTAGTTAAGAACACTTGCTGTTCTTGAGGAGGACCTGGGTTCGATTCTCAGCACTCATATGGCAACTCACAGCTGTCTGTACTCACAGCTGTCTGTTACTCTAGTCCCAAGAGATACGGTGCCCTCTTCTGGCCTCTCTGAGCACCAGACATGCACATGGTGCACAGATAAATGAGAAGGCCAATCACTCATACAAAACACACCAGGACTTTTTGGTTTGCTACCAATAAGATAAGAAGGTAGAGGCAGGAAGGTCAGAAGTTCAAGGTCATCTTCCTTGGATACATGAGTCTGAAGCCAGTCTGAGATCACAAGACACCATCTCAAGAAGAAAAAAGAAGTTTCCTTTTATTCTCTGTTTTGTATTGACAGGGTCTCATTCTGTTGCCCTGGCTGGCCTCGAACTCATAGATTCACTTGTCTCTACTTCCTAAGTGCTAGAATTAAAGGCATGCTCCATTACACCCTGTAAAAACCTAGTTTTATTATTTGTTTGAGACAAAATATTGCTGTATTCTCCAACAGGTGGGATGCAGGGCAGGAAAGTTGCCCTATAACCTCAAGGCTGATTCTCTCCCCAGATCATATCTCCAGTCCATACCCTGCAGCCACCCACCTCATTACCATCATTGTCTTGTCTTAGTTCAGGCCTGCTATCCAAAGCCTGGCTCAGTACCATAGTTCCCTGGCCGAGATCCCAGGTCATGACCCCTGGCCTTGCCAAGAAACTTTTTCTGTGGCTGGAAGAGATAGCTCAGTGGTTAAGAGCATGTGCTGCTCGTACAGAGGACCAGAGTTCAGTTCCCAGCACCCATGGAGGATGGGGGCTCACAATCCCCTATAACTCCAGCTTCAGGGGGCCCCATGCCTCCTTCTTTCGGCTTCTGTGGGGCACCTGAACTCCCATGTACACACCCACACACATATACATAATCAAAAAATAAATAAAATCTATCTTAAAGAAACCTTGGCCAGGTGGTGGTGGTGCACGCCTTTAATCCCAGCATTCAGGAGGCAGAGCCAGGCAGATCTCTGCGAGTTTGAGGCCAGCCTGGTCTACAGAGTGAGTTCCAGGACAGCCAGGGCTGTTACACAGAGAAACCCTGTCTGGAAAAATAAAAAAAAAAAAAAAAGAAAGAAAGAAAGAAAGAAAGAAAGAAAGAAAGAAAGAAAAGAAACCTCTCCTGGCTCCCCAGGAGATAGCCCAATTTCAATGGAGAGAATCCCTGGTAAGGGGATAGAAGCTGTCTGTCCTTCCCACCTGTGTCTTCCTGCAGCCCAGACACTAGGAACCCAAACTTACCCATGCTTTTATGCCTGGGAGCTTTGATGTTTATATCCTTTTCTCTGCCTTCTACACCTCCAGAGGCCCTCCCTGTCTGAGAAGAGCCTTTCTCATAGAAGTTCATGTAGTTGGATTTTTCTTTGGGCCACCAGCTCACAAATAATGACACAGAGACTTATTACTAATTATAAAAGCTTGGCCTTAGCTTAAGCTTGACCCACTAGATCTTATAACTTAAATTAACCTGCTTTGTCCAACTCCGTCTGTGTCTTATTGGCATCTCCTGTGCACCTAGATTCCTCCTCCACTTCCTTTCTCTCCCCAGAAATCCCACCTATGTCTAGCTATTGGCCATTCAGCTTTTTATTACACCAATCCCAGCAATACATTTTCACACAGTGTGCAAATATCCCACAACATTTCCCCATTTTTGTCTAAATAAAAAGGAAAAGTTTTAACTCTAATACTAAAATTATATACAATAAAAACAATTATCATGTAAGAATTACATTCACGCCTTTAATCCCAGCACTTGGGAGGCTGAGCCAGGCAGATCTCTGTGAGTTTGAGGCCAGCTTGGTCTACAGAGTGCATTCCGGGAAAGGTGTAAAGCTACAGAGAGAAACCCTGTCTCAAAAAGCTAAAAAAAAAAAAAAAATTATATTCACAATGTCCAGTCCATTTGTATTTGTTAAACTATTCTATTATCTATCTTATCTTGATGAGTCCAAAGTTTTATACCTAAACCATTTTCTATCATAACTTGTATTAGCATCCTAAAAATATATTTGTGTACATTAAAACATCTTCTTAGATAAACAAATTAAACTTTTATGTTTCTCAACCTTATAAACTTTACATCTCTTATGTATGTTTCTTTTTTGAATTTGATAACAAGGAAAATTGTAAAACTATAACTATCTAGTCTTTTTTTTTTTTTTTGAGCTGAGGATCGAACCCAGGGCCTTGTGCTTGCTAGGCAAGTGCTCTACCACTGAGCTAAATCCCCAACCCTACTATCTAGTCTTTAACCTCATCAAAGACCCAAGAAGAAGTGTAGAGCAAACAACTTCCAAAACTATAGAAACAACAGAGAAGTTGGCTGCCTGGACAGTCACCCAAGGTTCCTCTGCGATACTGGGGCATCCAGTTTCAGCCTGCGGGCCTAGAATGTCTGATAGGCTTTTCTGTGAAGCAGGAATTTTAAAGGACTGTCCTACCTTGTCTTGGCAAAGTTCAGCAGTCACTTTCTTTTGTGTCCTGCTTGTCTAATTTGGACAGCATACTGTCAGTCAAGGCAAGGGCAGCTTCTTGACCAGTGGCTAGCTTTGCCACAACAAAAGCAAACTCCATATGGTTTCTTAATGCCCATCATCCTTTTTTGAAACAAATTGGTGCTACCAGAAGCAGATGTATCTTACTGTCATGAAAAGCCTTATGTTATTAAAACATCTTAAATGCCATATTCTGTAGGTCTCTGAAGTATTTGAAGACCACCTATCTAAAACATCTCTGTTTTATCTTGAAAACATTCCTAACATGAATACAAGTTTGATTAGTATAGATGACTAACTACTAACCTGACTAATAGTTGGGTTTTTTTTAGTTTAAAAGTAGATTCAATAATCTACCCCTTTATTCTGTCATTTCTACATTATATCCCTTTTTCTTAATCTTCAGAAAGAGATCCCTGAATCTAATCTCCTTTGTTTAGCTTTTTTTCTGACCATGACCAATAACAACTTGTAACCAACCCCTCAAACAATGACAAACATCCACAACCCACTGAATGACCAAAAACCACCCACTCCACATCTTGGGAATGTGGGTGTCATGTTCTCTAGACTGCTTCCTGTTGTCTGGGGACCCTGAGAAAATTGAGATAGTGGTCAAGTCCTGGGAAAGCTAGCTGTAACATTTGTTGTCCAGTCTCTGTGTAATGGGAAAGTGCAGGGCTTATCTGAAGTCCTGGCTGGAGTAGTGTGGGAGGCTGGACCATCACAATTTTGTGGAAACTGCAACAGAGGCATTTTTGAGGCTGGATTACCTGGGCTACTTGTCTTTATTGGTGTCTGGTCCTTTTCTTCTGAAAACACATAAACTTTTAAAGGTAACATATATGTCTGCATTAACATAAACATGAAATGTGTGGTGTGCACAAGTCAGCTAAAGATGCTTTTTTGTTCTGTGTTTGAGCAGGTAAAAGGAATCTGTTAACTTTATAAGTTCATTTGTACTATATAACCAAATTGTAATATAAATCTCTATCCATTCATATGAAAGGATGAAATGTAATAATAAGTCATGAAGACTCTGTAGCCAACAAGATTTATCATGTCTCATGCAGTCTCAGAGCTGTTCCCATAGTAGAGGAATCAGCTTATACATCACATGTCCTGTAGTCTTTCTTGGTTACTTTTTTCATATGTGTAGCCAAGATTTCCAGGAGGTCTCCCCCAATTAAATCTGATCTTTATTAATTTGAAGAAAACTATAACTTTTTTGTTTCCCATGGAAACAAAAGCATAACCTCTCCCCCAATGCAACACATTTTCTGACTTCTATTTTGAAGTTAAGAGACTCTTAAAATATATAGGTTGGTTTAATTTAGCAGTTTCCATTGTCTCTCAGTAGCTATTTTTTTTTTGTACATTAGCATTTAAAAAATTTAAAGTCAACAAGCACCATACAGGATCCAGATGCCTGTTTGTATTTCCCATCTTTACATGGCTTTTTTTTATATTACTTTACTCTCTCTTTATTTTTATTTATTTTTTCTATGACTGTTTATATCTATTTTCTTTTCTTTTTTCAGCATTTATGCACATTTTTTTTTTCGAGACAGGGTTTCTCTGTGTAGTTTTGGTGCCTATCCTGGATCTCCCTCTGTAGACCAGGCTGGCCTCGAATTCACAGAGATCTGCCTGGCTCTGCCTCCCTAATGCTGGGATTAAAGGCATGCGTCACCACTGCTTGGCCCATCTTAGCACATTTTTAAACATACTGTACCTTTTAGCTGGGCAGGGGTGGCACATGCCTTTAATACGAGCACTGGGGCGGCAGATCTCTGTAAGTTCAAGGCCAGCCTGGTCTACAGAGTGAGTTCCAGGACAGCCAGGGCAACACAGAGAAACCCTGTCTCAAAAAAAAAAAAAAAAAACCAAAAACAACATACTGTACCTTTTTAGAGGTTTTCTATGTCTGGACCTGGCTTTACTAAGTGCCTTCAGCGTTCTCTGATCTCTCCTGAGACAAATCTTAAACTGTCATGTCAGCCACCACATGGCTCAGCTTAGTGCATGGTGCTGACACATGGTGCTGGCTGGCTCAAGCCTACAGTCAATGTCCAGGAGCTGCATCTCTGCATGCTGGCCACTGGCCTGCCCGAGAGACTGCAGGACTAGGAACCCACATCTGGCTCCCTGTCCAGAACTTTTTTTTTTTTTAGCTTTCCCAGGCCCTATATTTGGATATTCAAGCCTCCACGCTGGACAGCATATGTAGTTGGATTTTTCTTTGGGCCACCAGCTCACAAATAATGACACAGAGACTTATTATTATGAAAGCTTAGCCTTAGCTTAGGCTTGACCCACTAGCTCTTATAACTTAAATTGACCTGCTTTTATTAACCTACATTTCACCATGCCGCTTCTTACTCTTCTTTCATTCTATTTGTCTGACTCCCTCCATGTCTCATTGGCATCTCCCGCACACCTAGATTTCTCCTCCTCTTCCTTTCTCTCCCCAGAAATCCCACCTATGTCTAGCTATTGGCCATTCAGCCTTCTATTACACCAATCCCAGCAATACATTTTCACACAATGTACAAATATCCCACAAGTTCATCAGTAGATCCATTTCCTCCTCTGATACTTGTGGAATATTTGTACACTGTGTTGCTGGGATTGGTGTAATAAAGAGCCGAATGGCCAATAGCTAGGCAGGAGGTATAAGTGGGACTTCCGGAGACAGAGAGGACTCTGGGAAGAAGAAAAGTGGAGATGCCAGGAGACACAGAGCAAATAGGATGTGCAGGAAGGAAGGTAACAGCCACAAGCCATGTGGCAGAACGCAGATTAATATAAATGGGTTAATTTAAGTTATAAAAACTAGTTAGAAAGAAGCCTAAGCTATAGACCAAGCTTTCATAATTAATAAGAAGTCTTCGTGGGCTGGAGAGATGGCTCAGCGGTTAAGAGCACTGGCTGTTCTTCCAGAGGTCATGAGTTCAATTCCCAGCAACCGCATGGTGGCTCACAACCATCTGTAATGAGATCTGGTGCCCTCTTCTGGCATGCAGGCAAAACACTGTATAATAAATAAATAAATATATATATAAAAAAAAAAGAAGTCTTCGTGTCATTTTTTTGGGAGCTGGTGGGACAGAGAAAGACTTGTTACAGGTACTCCCTGGGCCTGCCCTAGGACAGAACTGCATCAGCTCAGGTTCTTCTTTTTTTGTTGTTGTTGTTTTTTCGAGACAGGGTTTCTCTGTGTTGTTTTGGTGCCTGTCCCAGATCTCACTCTGTAGTCCAGGCTGGCCTCGAACTCACAGAGATCCACACCCCCCCACCCCCGCCTCCCCAGTGCTGGGATTAAAGGCATGCGCCACTATCACCTCACTTCTCTTGTAAATTTCTAACTCCTCCTGAGACTGAAACAGAGGTCAGTCACCTCCAGTTCCAACACACAGTAGGTACTCAGTCACTGTGCCTCTGACAAATACATCACCGACTTTGTGGAGCCAGGGTCAGTTCTGCTCTGAGGCTGGAGTTCTTCGCACCCCTCCCTCAAATACACCCTCACTGAATCTGTGGAGAGCAAGGTATAGTGACTTCCTTATCCAGAGCCTTGCCCCTCTCTCTTCCTGTGGAGAGTTACCTTATTCCTGCCCATTCCTTTCCACCAGCAACAGAAAAGGGGGGCCTAAGCCAGGCTCCAGACAGGGAGTCTTGGCCAGGGTTCCCAGCTGGCATGCCAGGCAGCCTGTGGGCTGTGGCTGTCTGCCTAGCACCTGTGTATGCCAAAGGGATGGAAGTAGTGGCCCCTCCAGCCTCCCAGAGGCCAGCAGGCAGCAAGATGGAGGGGGAAGCAGAGGGGTTGTTTGGGCACAAGGCAGGTTCTGGTGTGCCAGCTGGGAGGCCAGAGCTCTAGGGTGTCTGGCACACTGAGTTGTTCATTTCCTTCCAAACTTAGCTTCCTGGACAGCACTGTGGGCTGCTTTGTACATCTATGGGAAGCAAGGCCTGGGGCCCCAGATGCCTGTGCGCAGGAGCAGAGGGGGCAAGCCAGAAAAGACAAGGAAGAACTCGACTCCACATACCAGCTCAGGTCAGGCTGTGGCTGCCAGGGCCAAACAGGGCTGTAGGGCTTTGTTGGGGTCCAAGAGGAAAATGAACACCACCGCCACCCTTCCTGACCCCAATTCTTGCCTCCCATGTTCTACTCGGGGGGTGGGGGGCCTCAAGGTACAGAGCACACAGGATGTAAAATTAGAGATGTGCTGTGGGTAGGGCAAAATTAACCTGTTATCTGAGTGTAAATCACTGTGCTTCCTCTCTCCAAGCCTCAGTTTTCCCACATCCAAGGAGGAGGCATCACTGGCTACTCTCAGGGAAATACAAAGCTCTGGATCCAAACAGATCAGCCAACCAGGAATTTGGCTCCGTAAAGGGTTCTCAGCATTAGAACACTGGATCTGGGCTAACACCTGACACACAGTCTGCCACGGGCTCCAGGGAGACTCTCTGGGGGAGATCGTCATTGTCCTATGGTTCAGATGAGGAATGAATGCCAAAGCAGTTTAATCACGCCTGCTCTGGGTCCTTAGCTGGCAAGTACCAACGTCAGGGCCTGAATGGGTGGCTCAGGCTGCTCAGCTCAGACAACCAGGAATCTCTTCCTGCCATGGCCCCTGCCTTGGTCCCCTCCCTTCCCTCAACTGTTCCACGGACTTGTCCATTGTGTCGATCAAGGAATTCAGGGTTAGAAGGGACCAGAAAGACTAGACACCTAAATCAGTCTCCACCCCATCCCACCGCTGCTGTGGTCACACCGTCTCTGTCTCTGAATGAATGGCTCTTGGTCTCCTCTCGGGATGGGAAGCTCACTCCCTCATGGGACAGTCCTTCCATCTTTGGGCAGCTGCAGTTGTTAGGAAGTGCTTCCCTATAGAGCACTGGAACCTGCCTCCCTGCCCGTGACTTTTGCCTATCAGCCCCCATCACTTGCTTGGCTCTGACTAGGCTGTTCCCTCCTAGCCACACCAGACACTCCAATTATGTGAAGGCATCAGTCATGTTCCCCCTCCCAAGGCCATGACTTCCAAAGTGATCGATCCCTGTAAATCTAAACCACCCCCCACCCCCTGCACGCGCGCCAAGTCTAACCTGCACGCTTTATTGGTGTACCCCCTCCCTGGAATTCAGCGCCAATAGCCGCCTCTGCAAGGGTACCAAAGGCGTCTGGAACACAATGTTCCCCGGCACCAGGGCAGCCTCCACTCTGCCTGCTGATTTCCCAACTTAGCTGTGGGCCCCACATTCCAGGAGAGCAGAAAAGAGTTTGGAAAAAATGGAATTTCCACCTAGGTGACTGGCAGATGACAAGGGCTTTGGCCAGAGGGCAGGATAGGACAGCTGTTAAATGGCTTGATGCCAGGCCGGGTGGCGACATCGGCGGCGGCGGCGGTGGTGGCGCACGCCTTTAATCCCAGCACTCAGGAGGCAAAGCCAGGCAGATCTCTGTGAGTTCGAGGCCAGCCTGGGCTACAGAGTGAGCTCCAGGACAGGAACCAAGGCTACCCAGAGAAACCATGTCTTGAAAAACAAAATGCTCCCTATAGACTCACAGGGAGTGGCATTACTGAAGGTGTGGCCTTGTTGGAGGAGGTGTGTCATGGGGCTGGGCTTTGAGGTTTCAAAAGCTCAAACCAGGCCCAGTGTCACTCTCTCCCCCTACCACGTGCCAATCCAGATGTAGAACTCCCAGCTACTTCTCCAGCACCATCTCTGCCTGCGGGCCACCATGCTTCTCCTCAAGATGATAATGGACTGAACCTCTGGACCGTGAGTCAGTCGAAATGGTATGTTTTCCTTTAAAAGAGTTGCCGTGGTCATGGTGTCTCTTCGCAGCAACAGAACACTAAGATACCCGAGAAGCATTTCACCAAACCCTCCCAGCGGTCTCGGTGTCGCCGAGATCCATTTCTGGTATGCTCCTTAGTAAGCTGTTTCGCTTGGGTCCAGTTCCCTGCCAGTGCACCTGCAGACTGTCTGGCGTGTGGCCCAGGTCACCAGGTCTCTTCTGAACGCCTCAGAGAAGGAGCCCAACCTACCAGTATGCTCTCCCTTGAAGCTCCCTGGAGGCTCCTTTTTTCCTCAGTTTCCCATGCCATCTCCTGAAACAGTACCAGGCAGCTGGCAGTGGGTGGTGTCGGATATGGTGGAGAATGACTCAGATGGCAAAGCAGGCATGGTGGGGTCTTCCGGGACGACACAAAGAGGGGGGGGATAAGTAACATCATAGGATGAGCAGGACCCTAAGAGAAAGTGGACCCTATCTAGACGATCGTGGTGTAGGCTGGGTACAGGGCTGAGGCCCTGCCAGAGACTAAGCAGGAAACTGAGTTCATATGGGCAAGAAATGCCTGGGGGCCCCAAGCTGATGACTAAGAACAGAAGGTTGGCTTCTGGGCACCCGGCCCTTGTTGAACCTGCCTCACACTGCGTTGGGTGGGTAGCACCCTTCTTTTCTGTCTTCCCTTCCTTGGAGTCTAGAGGTACCGGCTTCTTTGGTGAAGGGCTGGAAGGGGCTGACCAAAGCCCTGAGTTCACAGCTGGAAGGGGGCTGTGAAATGACCTCACAGACAGCCCCTGGACATACCCCAGTCCTGTCTGTGAGGTTATTTCAGAGTCCTTCACAGGGACGAAGGGGGCAAGGCTGGGGGCCCAAACAGCTTGGCACAGAGGGGGTCAGCTGTGGCATCCCCTCCTCTACTCCTCCAGACCTTCTGTGGCTCAGACCCAGAGCAGATGACATTGGAGGGTCCTTGGGTTGAAGGGAGATACAGCCCTGCCCTGGGTCTGACACTCCCCCCCCCCCCACACACACAGCTGAGCATGCAGCCTTGAGATTGCTGAGGCAGCATGGCTCCAGGCTCCTGTTTGCCTTGGGGAACTCCTAAGGAGGGGTAGGAGCAGACAGGTTTTCATGCGGCAGGCATTGGGAGCCCCTCCGTTCTCTAGGAAGACGACAGAGAGACTGTGTCTGCCAGGGTTGACAACAGAGCAGATGAAGAGGTTGAACTGGAGCTCAGCGTGAGGCCCAGCTCCCAGGATCCCCTTTGTATGTCGGATAACCCAAGCACTATCCTCCCATTTCATTCCTTTCCAGGAGAGATTTGGCACCCTAAGGGGTCTAAAATGTGGTCCACATTTTTTAAAAGAAGGCAGAAGGCCACGCGTGCACTGAATCTTGGACGTGAGGGACCCGGGTAAGGCGGTTCACAGTTGCAATTTTAGCTCTCAGGAGGTAGAGGATGGCTAAAAGTCTGAGGCTAGCCTGGAATATACAGTGAGTTCTACGCCAGCCAAGGATACTTAGCAAGACCTTGTCTCAAAAAACTAAGAGACTTGGACTTGGAGAGCGGCAGGGTCCCTAGGTGCAAGCTCGGGGTAGCTACCTGGAGAGCTTCAGGCAGACTCCACCTTCCCGGTTCAACTCCCTGTGCTCGCGCAATGACCTTGACCTTGAATTAACCTCACATTCTGAGGGGTCGTCCAGATGGACCGAGGTGGAAGAGGGTCTTGGGAAGAGCTTGTAGGAGCTTGTGACCTCAGGGAGCCCCAAGACACCACCCATTCTGGTTCTCACCACACCTCTCCTGGTCACAGGACCAGGATGATAACAAACACCAGGGTAGAAGGGAAGGGAGTCTTGGCCTGAAGTCTAGGGAGGGGTAAGGGCTCCTTCCTACAGTCCCTTCTCTTCCCATTCCGGGGCCGCTCAGGTAGCTTTCCACAGAACTTCATGAGCACCTAGAAGTTGGGGAGGGGGGTAAACACATTAGGGTTGGGAGGTGGAATGTGAGCATCGGCCTCCCCCACCCCTTTCAGTTCCCGCAGTCTGAGCTCCGCCTGCCTTCACAGGAGAATAATTTATTCATTGTGACTCCCACAAGAGTAACAATCATACATAATTAGGGTTAATTATGACATTCATTAATTACGATGACTTCTTTTGATTCTGCCCTCTCTCCTCCCCTCTCCAGGCTCTCCGAGTGGGGGGTGGGGCCGCCTCTGGCTCTGGAGCCGCAACACTCCGGGTCCCCGCCCGCCACCGACGGCAGGTGCTGCCGCAGCCCCCAGCACCGGCTCGAAAGCTGCGCTCCGGGGGCCGCGGCCTCCAGGGCTCCCAGCCTAACCCGTCCGCGAGGTGGATGCCAGGCTGCTGTGGGTCAGAGAGGGACGCCGGAGACACACAGAGAAGCACGTAGGGAAGCGGAGAGAACCGGAGAGACGCACGCCCAGAGAGAGGGGACGGTTGTGGATAGGAATTCAGACAGGCAGGAGAGAGGGGGACCGGGGAGCCGCAGACACCGATCTGGCGGCCACGGGAGGGGTGCGCCTCGCACGCACACACGCGCGCGTACACCGGCCCACACCCGCTACACACGGCCACACACGCCCCGCGCCTCCGCTGCGCCGATTCCCTCCAACAAAGCCGAGTTACAACCGCCCAGGAGGGAGCCGGAGCGCGCCGGCTCCTCGCGCGTACCGGAGGGTCGTGGTCGTGTGATCGACTGCTTGGGTCCCCTCATCGCGAACCCTCTCCTCCCTCCCCGGCATGGCGCGCAGCCTTAGGAATCACGCGGGCCCCGTTTAGCTTCCGTGACCCCAAGGGGACCCCGGCACTGTGACCAGAGCTCCGAGCCAGAGGTGCCCGGGCGGGGCCAGGCCTCTGGCCCCCGACTTACCTTGGTTTCTTGGAGGGTGGAGACGGTCCCTGGGGGGGTATGGGTGGCCGCGTCATCCGGCTCATTCTCCTTCTCACTCATTTCGGTCATGGTTGGGGTATAAAGGAAGAGAGGATGCGGAGACCCGACGGCAGGCCCGCCGGGGGCAGGCTATGGGTGGCGGGCGTCTCTTTGGGACTCTCAAGCCTTTTGCCAGTAGCTGCTCTCCAGTGACCCTCAGGAGAAACCCTCCCAAGGCAAAGCAGCCCCCTAACCCCAGGCACCAGAAGAGAAAGTTGTCCGGGTGGCGGGAGAGCGGGAGGCAATTACCAC
>CABHPP010073898.1:0-12592 GCA_902168425.1 Peromyscus attwateri | reverse complement strand
TGAGAGAAGGAAACTAGATGACTAAGTGAACCACAAAGCTGAGAGAATAAAAATGAGAGAGTATTAGATAGGCTAGGATGATGTGTAGACAGCTAAAACAGCGCTCATGAAGGTCAAAAGGTAAGCAAAGAATACACGTGCTTTGAAGTTCAAATCTGAGCCTTCTTCAAAGCCCAGCCCCCAAATCTTTCAGAAACCCTCTCCTCTCACTTCCTTTAATCTAGTCATTCTCCTTTGTATGCGCCCCACCTTCAACCTATTATAGTTATTTGTGAGCATATGCATCTCCCGTTACTAGGAGATAAACTCACTATGGGTTCTGCTGAATGGTGTTTCACATCCTGCTCATTAGTAATCATAGCACCTTGCTTGTAAAGGTGCTTAATTATGCTTGAAGTGGTTGAGGGTGCCTGGGGTAAACAAACACATTTCCTGAACTAATGGAGTCGCATCAGGGGCTCTGACTAGTGGTGGGAAACATGTTGGTTCTAGATAAAATGGAAAGACTGGATATGCTCTTTATCTGTTGGAATAACTTCTTGGTGGTCAAGAGAGTGATGATTTAGTTCTTTATACTTTACTTATTATTTTATGAACATTGACTGAATACCTACTTGCACCAGACACTATTTCCCACTTTAAAAGTTAAGGAGGCAAATGATTTGTATAAAATACTAGGGCATATATGTATACGTGCATGTATATATATTAAAAAGAATAAGTCATTGGTTGACCCATAGACTATGCATTATAATTAAAACATCTTTTATTCTAACTAAGAGGAAACCCGAATGGATAGCTGGATTCTCCTTCAGCTCTGGGGACATTTGAGAATGTAGAGCTACAACTGTAGACAAATGAGATGGAGGAGACCAAAGTAGTATATCAGTGTATTAAAGCACTTGTCTCCACCAGAAAAACTCAAAAGATCCCTAAGGTAAATTTTTCCTTTAAAAGAACAAGTCTAAAAAAATGGACATAAAGAAATAATATTCTGCCCAATGGGAAGAAAGAATTGTGACAGAAAATACAAGTGAGCATAGAAAATGCAAAATATTCTTTAAATGATAATAATATTATATCCCTAAATAGTGGAGATTATAATATAATTATAAATGGTTGAAGCAGGTCAATTAAAGTCACATACTCTAAGACTTAATTTAAAATACCAAATGATATATTTTCTACAAGAGATCTAATTTTAAAAGAAATATTGAAGATAAAATCATGAGAACAGTTCCTCCCTATTTAGGATTCAATGCATGGATTCAACTAACTATAGAACAAAAATATTTGAAAAAAATCACATTTGTACTGATCATGTACATATTTCTGGCATTATTTCCTAAACAATATAGTCTAATACCTACTTACATAAAACTTGTATTTTATTACGAACTGTAAGCAACTTGGAGATGATATGGGTTATATGGAAAAATGTGTAACAGATTATGGGTAAATATGAGGTCATTTTATATACAGAGTTTCAGCATATGAGGATCTCAGTATCCACCAAGGGTCCTAGAAAAATGTTGTGTATTTAAGGAAGGAATAAGGAGACAGGCAGATATGTGTTGCAGAATATTTGTTCGCACCGATACTCTGAGACTGATAATAAAGTTTAACCTTGAATCAGTTAACAAGTAGCTGAGCCTTATTAGCCATAGAGGTTTTGGAGGACCCAGGATTCATATAGAGAGACACAGGAAGTAGTAGGGAGGGGTTGAGAAAGATTCCTGGGCCCATTTGGCTCAGGGAAGGAATGAGAGAGAAGGTCACTGGTCGCTTTTCCTCACAGATATGTACCTATGTGTAAAGACATAGGTCCCATCCACAGTTATAATTTTCATTTCTATACCATAGTCTGTTACAAAACTGTCCCCCAAATCAATTTATCATTCTGTTATTCTAATATTCTAAAATTCATCCTATTAGTAACTTTGATGCTTATACTGTGACCCTCTGATTACATCCTCTTCCTTCCCCTGACTCCCCTAGAGGTAACCACGGCTCTACAGTTTGTATATGTTATCATGTATTTATTTTCTTTTATTGCATAACAAACTATTACAAAATTGGAGGATTAAAGCACCATATTCATTAGCTTCTGGCTGTATTGAGGGTATGAGTGGGTGTACCTTAGCTGGGTCCTCTGCTGACTGACAAAGATAAAATAAAGAGTTCCTTGGCTGGGCTGCATGCTCATCAGAGGTCCCATGAGCACAGGGCCCCTTCCAGATCTTGCAGGTTGCCAGCGCAATTCATCTTCAGGTGGCCACAGGACTGAAGTTCTGATTCTTTGCTGGTTCCCAGGCCTGGGAATACCCTAAGCTACTGAAAATTCCTAGCCATACATGATTTCTCATAGACACTCTCATGGTATGTCCACTTACTTGGGGCCAGATAAGAAAGGGTCTCACTTTAGCCTGCTATGATAGAATCTTGCCTAAAGCAGCAAAACTGTGAGGAAAACAGTTCTTCATGTTGACAGTGGTTAGGGGCCACGCCGCACAGATTATACAGTGGTGTAACAACTGCAATACACTAATCTACCTTTTTACCTCTGTGTGTATGTGGAGATTGAATATACTTTTGAATTTTTGAAAGTGGGATCCTGATGCATGGATTATCCTCTAATCTGCTTTTCTACACACAATTATGTTTTCATTCTCTCCTGTTCAGATGTAGGTCCCATCCACAGTTGTAATTTTCATTTCTATGCAGTGGTCTATTACATAACTCTCACCAAATCGATTTATCATTCTACTGTTGATAAAGATTTACTCTAGTTTATACTAGACTAGAGATTTATATGCTACCAGTATCCTTACATGTATTCTTGCTGTAAATATGTAATTTTTCAAGGATTATAACCCATTGTTTATAGTGTCCAGGTAAGTAATCTTAAAAATGTCCATCAGTTAAAACTTCTCCAGTGACATCTCACTGTATTTGGATGCAACCCAAGCTACCTTTCATCTGTGACGTCATCTTTTTCTTTGTCTATTTTGTTCCATGATTTTTTTTTCTTTTTGTCTCCATATCCACAGTTTTTCACTTACTTTCTTCTTTACGGCTTTTTTACCCTATTTCTAAAAAGTTCTTCCTTAGGGCCTGTGAATGTTGACTCTACCTTATCATGCAGTTAAACTCAGATACCCCAGGGCAGCCTGCCCTAGCTAACAAATTTTCAGCCATTTAACATTTACTTCCTGTTATATGACTGCTTTAGTGGAGTCTGTTAAAATCACAGCTCTTTTCTTTGATTTATTGATTGTCACTGTGCTTATTTCCTTCCCTGGACTATAACTGCCCAAGGAGCAGGCTCTCTTTCTCCTGCTTGCTGGTATCTTGACATAATCCGGAATCCCAAGGGAAGAAAGTCTTAATGGGGAATTATGGAGATCAGGCTGGCCCATGAGCATGTCTGTGGGGGATCGTCTTGATTATTAATCAAGGTGAGAAGACCCACCCCTGGCCTGCTGTAAGAGTGGGGAAAGATAGCTAAAAGCAGAAAAGTTTGGGCTTCTTCTCCCTCTGCACAAGACAGCGGCAATGAGGCTTTAAGTTCCTGCCTGACTTCCCCGCAATAACGGACTGTATGTGACCTGGAGTTGTGGGTTAGATAAGCCATTTTTTCTTGTCAGGTTATTTATGACAGCAACAGAAAGGGAACTGGGGCCTAAGTGTCTGGCACATTCAAGTTTTCAAAAGCTGTTCTAGCAAATGGGTACAGAAATTGCCACGCCAGGATTTGCAAAAGCGAGTGGCATAGATAGAAGGTCATGAGAGTGTGGAATAGCTTTCTGCACACTGTGGAACCTATCTGCCCAGGGGCCATCTTACCAGGGGTGCTGCCGGAAGCCAAAATAGAGAATTTTCTCTCTGACACTTCCAGTTCTAAATTAGGAGGAAATGACATAAGAATGCTGGGTGAGTGATTCCAGGCAAGGGCTGGGGAAGGCTGTCCTTGCAGGCCAATCATTCGACATTTGTTGTTGACAGGTTTCCTGGCTCCCTAATTAGAACTGTAAAATTTCAGGTGAGTGACAGTAGCTTCAATGCTAATTCTGATTTCTGCAGCTGCAATCACTGGGCAGCTAATGGTGTAATTGATGGATGCTGCCAGTTGCTGAGATGGATGGAAATTAATACTTAAATTACCATTGTTAGAGGTCATAATCACATTTCCAGTTGCATCCAAAAGCAGTGTACTTATATCGCCTCAGTCAATAAAATATCAGATAATTTTGGGGGAACAAAAATGCTTTTAATACACTAGCTATGGGATATTAGAAGTATAAATGTAAATGCATACATTACATTTTCACCTTCAATCTGTAATATCTTCAAGTTCTCTCCCATTATCCAATTAACAATCTTGTAAGAAAAACACAATGGGAAAAATCTATTAGATAAATCTTCAAGAAGAAAAAAAATCTTTATTTATATAAAGCGCTTTGACTTTTATCTGGAAATTCTTACAGATGTTGAACTTGCCTGATTAGCAGTAATAGCATATATTTCACCAGGTTTTAGAAGCAATTCAACTTTCAGGAATCCATTTATAAGGGAGTATAACCAGCCTGTAGCTTCTAAATCTGTGAGGAGAACCGGAATTGTCAAAATAGGATGCTCTTGCAGCAGTCCAGCAGGGGATTCTGAATGGCAGTAGCCCTGTAGCTTAGGGCTTCCTTTTAATACGACGACAGTGCCATATCCATCTTGTCCTGGTGAATATGAGAGGATGAAAGAGGTTGTGTAGTTTTTCTTCCTGCTTTTTTTTTTTTTTTTTTTTTTTTTCCTTCTTTATTTTTAATATTTTAGTTTTCTTCATGAGTCATGAGAACACCTTTATATTTACTTAACACAGTAATTCTAGCCACTGCTATGCCCATAAACTGATGTAGTAGGTCTGAGGCAACGCCCGGGCATGAGTATTTCTTTTTCAGTTGACGCTAATGCAGCAGGGTCGAGACCCTGCATGCGTACTATTTCCTAGGCAAGTCCATACATTCTCAGCATTTCAACCGTCGTTACACAGTGACACTTGGGTGAGTCACCAGTTGTAATTTGACGTGAACTTCACATCTGCATACACAGCGCATGTTTTTCTCCCTCTTTGGCAGTGCGCCAACGCTGAGCTCGTCGCTCACTGAGCCCTTCTTCCACTTGTGCCTTCTCCCTTTTGCTCTTCTTCTCCTGCGTCGTTCCCGTTTTGTCCAACAGCCTTCATAACCGACATTCTAAAGGTTTCCTTTCCTTTCTCCTCACCTTAGCTATTCTTGTTTAGCTAAAATAGTCCCCTCTCACTCATGAGATAACGAAAAGTCAGGAAATTAAAAGATTATCTAGGCCAGTTTAGCCAGTGAGAGTTGATTAAGTTCACTGATGGAAAAACACACGTATTTCTGAAGCATTGAGTTTCTTCGTAGGGCTGCACAGTTGTTGCTGGACTCCAGGAGAGCTGTTCACAGGGGTTGATGTTGCCTTCTAGAAAAAGCAAAGAAGATTTGAGTCTTTGGTTTGTAAAATGTGAAAGTGACTTCGTTCTCATATGGTACAGAAGGGATCTAGTAGCTCTTGACTATTCCTCCAGATTTCGTTGTGAACGAGAGGAGACTGTGTGATAGGTCGGTCTTTGTGAAAATGTAAAGGCAGATAGAAATAAATGCAGGATTGGCAGCAACTCTCTGCTGGCCACTGGGTCACCACTGCAAACATTATTATCTTATCGTGCAAGGTGTGTGCTGCTGTCAGTTACTTGAGGAATCAGGAGTCGGCCCCCAGGTCTCTCCACAGCCTCCAGATGCACAGGACTGTCCAGACATATCTAGATGCTGTGTTTAAGGACAGATGATGAGCAGATAGCTGGGGAGGCTGAACTTGACTGGCAGGTTGGCAGGCTGCTTAGGATCCTCCTGAAGAGGAAGTGTAAGATTCCACAGCATGTTTTGTCCTGAGTCTGCAGGAGATGGGGACACCATCCTATTTGTTATATTTATTGGAGATATTATTATTTGTTTTATGCCACGTGGAAGGAAGGCCTGAGCTATAATCTATTGGTCATTTAGTTTTATGAAGTTCTCAAATGGGTGATCTGGTATTTTTCTGACAGAGAGGCTATGGTTCCTGAACACCAGTAATAAGCTTGTCATGTCATTTTCTTCTCCAGCCTTTTATTGCTTTTTATTTCTTTGCTGATATTACTTCTTCCCGCCCTGCCCCTACCCCCCCACCAGAACCGACATTGGCTTTGATTTTCCTCTCTTAGAGCTATGTTTAGGGTCAGCCTGAGTCATCTAACGGAACCGATCCTATGCTTTAAGAAATTGTTGATCTTTAGTCTTTCATCCTAGGAAACTGCCTGCCGACTGCAGTCAGTGTTGTGAAGTCCTTACAGCGAACATTACAGTTTAACTGGGAAGAAATAGGTCAGAGAAGCAGAGGCCAAATGTCCATTTTGTAGCCACAATGTGAACAGATGGACGACAGGATGAGGCTGCTGTCCTTGTGGGACTTGGTTTTCTGTGAAGTCTTTCAGGCTCTCTTGGAATAGAGGGTGGTACCTTCTTAATGACAGGACCAAGGTTGCCACTGTCCTGTCTGCCCTGTTATCACGCAGAGTCTTAAGCTGCAGAACTACATCCTATCTTCCCTTTATTTACCCACAAATGTGCTAATGAACCAACATCTCATTCAAACACCCCTGAATAGCTCTGCTCTCAACTAGTGACAAATGAGAGGTCAGTGGTGGTCACAATACAGAAAAGGTGAAACTTCTGCCCTCAGGAGGAATAGGCAACTAACCAGGTAAGATAGTTTCAACCTATAGGTTGACCCAACCTTTGCTTGTAAAGAGTACCAAGTCAGGGAAAAGAACATATTAATAAAACCAAGAACCGAGTGTACCTTTAAAGAATAGCAGGTATACAAAGGTATTGGCCACAGCAGATAGTGCCCAGGCTAGCAACGAGTTAAGTGATGAACAACTGTGGGAGGCTGGTGCTGTAGCTGGAGCAACTGCCTAATGTCTTTCAACTGGATTGCTTAGCAAAGCTTCATTATGATCGTCATTGTGTGCTTGCACAGGCATACCACACAGAGGGAGCGTTCAGAGTAAAGGTATGATCATATTGCCCGCTGCCATGCCAATTACTGGATATTAATGGCAGGATGGCATGCATATGCCAGAGCTGGGAAGCAGAAGGTTAATAGACGAACAGCACCAGAAGAGCCCATTTATCAGTTTCTATTTATCTCTCCTTGGGAGGTGGCAGGTTTACAGTAAATACCTTCTGTCCTCCTAATTTCCTAATGATGGGGATAATGATGGAGAATGGTGAAGTCATTAGCTGGGACAGGCTCTGTGCATCACTCTGTCAACCACATCTCCCCAAGACCTGCAATGAGAAGTGATGGGCCCCAGCTGTTCACCAGAATCCAGGCCCCTCCTCCCACCCTTTCCACCCTAAACTGCAGGCTCAGGGAAATGGTTCTCCAAATTAAGAGGAGGGAAGCCCAAGGTGAATGGAGATGCATGGGAGAAGAGGGGCTGGGTACTTCAGGTGGAGAGCAGCTTGGCCCTTTGCACAGAACCTGGAGGAAGCAGAACTGACCCATGCTGATACTCCTCTCCAGTGGACCCAAGACCCAAGAAATGAGTGAAAAACTGGAAAAGAGTCAGTCACTGAACTGAGTATGCCAGGGCAGGGGTAAGTTAGCAGACTTCACCCAGTGCCCCCCCCCCTTTTTTTTTAAGTTGAAAGAAATAGAAATCGCATATAATTCATTTTCTTGACTTCCTTTAAGGAGACCAGAGCTACTGGAAGAAAAACCTCCTTTTCAGAAGGTAAAGGTTTTTACTTTAAGGTCCTAAAGGCCAATTACAGTGTGTTAGATTGGCTTAGGTGTGATTTTCTTCCTAACAATAAGCACAGGCTGTCTATTTCAACCAATACTTCACACATAGAATTTTCAAGTTTTTGTTATTGCTGAAAAATGACTTGGCATTGTCTTGGTCATCTACAGAGCTCTCCTGAAAGCTACAACTTTGGTTTTCTAAAACAGTATTTTATTGAGGGAACTTATAAACTATTATTTATCTATATACGTTAAGATTATTTTACCAAGTACATGATGGACCAACCATGGCAAAATGTAGAAATACCTCCTAATGACATCCCAGGACCTGGGATGAAGTTGGGCCACAGAAATAGAGTGAGAAATGGAAAACTGGTATGAATATCTCAAACATAGCTCTTTAAAGTCCCTAAGTTCGATATTTCAGGTTCAGACCTGGAGGAGAAAGCAAATTAAGCCAGTTTTGCCTTTCTCTTTCTCTCTTCTCTGTCTTTCTTCCAGAGAAGAGTCTTTGGCTCAATATATTCTTATATCAACTAGACAGTGGAATTATTCACATGAGTATGTATGGTGGAAACATCATGAACATGCAGGTATGGGACATCAACAGAGAAAGGGAAACTGTGGGCTATGAAGACTGTTCCTTGGGTACCCAATAACCCATTGTTCTATCTACCTATCTGTCTATCTGTCTGTCTGTCTATCTATCTATCTATCTATCTATCTATCTATCTATCTATCTATCTATCTTTTATTATTTATTTTGCACCTGTGCCACAGTTTACCTTCCCTCTTCTTCCAGACTCCCCCTCACTTCTTTTTATCTCCCTTCCATCCACTCCTCCTCCTTTTCTATTTCAAAAAGGGCAGGCCTCCCATGGATATTGACAAAACATGGCATATCAAGTTGTAGTAAGACTAAGCACCTCTCTCATAGTAAGGCTGGACAAGGAAACCCAGTGTGAGGAGTAGGGTCCCAAAAGTCAGCAAAAGAGTCAGAGACAGCCCCTACTCCCACTGTTAGTCCTACAAGAAGACCAAGCCACACAACTGTCACACGTATGCAGAGAGACTAGGTCAGTCCTGTGCAGGCTCCCTGGTTGGTGGTTCAGTCTCTGTGAGCCCCTATGAGCCCAGGTTAGTTGATTCTCTGGGTTTTCTTGTGATGTCCTTGACCCCTCTGGCTCGTACAATCCTTCCTCCTTCTCTTCAGCTGGATTTTCTGAGCTAGGCCTAATGTTTGACTGTGAGTCTTTGCATCTGTTTCCACCAATTGTAGGATGAAGCCTTTCTGATGACTGTTGGGCTAGGCACCAATCTATGGGTATAACAGAATATTGTTAGCCATCATTACACTGACATTTTTCTCCTCCAGTCCTGTTTGGTTCTATCCTAGGTCTTTGGGCCATCATCCTCTGGGTCCTGATGCTCCAGGCAGTGTTGGGGTAGGCTCACTCTCATGGCATGGGTCTCAGGCTGGACCAGTTATTGGTTGGCCACTTACACAATTTCTACATCATCCTTACCCCAATACATCCCATAGGCAAGACAGACTGTAAGTCAAAGGTTATGCAGCCGGAGTTGGGCTGGTATCCTGATTCCTCCACTGGAAAGTCTTGCCTGGTCACAGGAGATGACCATTTTAGGCTACATATTCACAATTGCATTAACCCAGTCTTGATGGCAGGGAACAAAAGTCTGATTCAGATGAATCTCAGGAAATTAACTTCATCACTAAGTAATGTTTGTACCTGGGGAGTCACACTTATGGACCAGCTGTTTGGACAGCAGTGCTCTGGAGAAGCTGAGTGCTGATGTCAGGGGGGTGGACAAAGAATATTTCGAGGTGCTCCTTGAGGAAGTCCTTTCAGGGTGAATCCTACAGGGTGAGGGGGAGTAAAAATGGGATTTCTGGGTAGTGTGTCTCTGGCAGGGACTGGAGTGTTCAAAGACCCTTGAGACCCTGAATGATTTTTGCATTTGGGCTCATTGACAGAGATCATGATTAGGGAAATGTTTTGTAATTGGTGAAATTTTTGGATAAGAAAGCCTATAAAAACATCAAGCAAACTTAAAGGGCTGTGATTATTTATCTCTCCAGAAATCAAGGCATAGGAGTTTTCTTTTGTTCATTACTTGACATTTATCATTTGCTTAAAGGTTCTTATCTCTTAGTATTTTTTTATTTGTGATCTATGAGATCAATAGAAGGTGTTTTTATTTTTTTAATTCCATTTTTAAAAAGAATATACTGGATATTAAAAAAAAACAAACAAAATGCTGATGCTTGCAATAAATCAAAGAAAAACTTACTATTGACTAATTGAGATGTCTCTGTAAAGTATCATTTAAATAATAAATCATTCATCGAGCTCCCCATGAGATGACACTTCCTTTAAGAGTTGGTGCCTATGGTCAACATATATAAGCTATGTTCTTTCGGGGACCAGAAGAGGCTGCCTTATTGATATGTTTATATTCTAGAACTTAGACTGGTTAAAATACAGGCACATAAAGAGCTATTGTATTGATATGATGTAGTAAACATCACTGAGTGGGGGTTGGGAGTTAGCTACTGAGGCATCTGATGTGGATTTGGGATAAAATCAGGGATTACTTTCATGTGACCATTACTGTTGGATAGGGTTAGATAGCGCTTGTAACGTTGGTGAAAACATTGCTGTGGCTTATTTACTTCGTGGCTCATCCCATGGCCAGTGCTTCATCTTTGGTTGCCCTCTCTTGGTCCCGGGACCTGTATTTAGCAACACTTAGCAAACGCCAACCGAGAAGGCACATCTATGGTAAGATACGATTAGCCAAAGTGGATTACGAGAAGGGAGACAAATAGCGTCTGCTTGGTACACCGTTGAGAAGTTTTGAATGAGAAAGAGGCCAGTAGAAAGTCTAGGCAGTGTGTGATAATTATTAGAGTTTTACCTCTGTAGCTAGAGTTTTCCTGCCCGGTCCACAGTCAGGACAAATCTCTGTCACCCGCCAGTCCCACAGCCGCTCAGACCCAACCAAGTAAACACAGAGACTTATATTGCTTACAAACTGTATGGCCGTGGCAGGCTTCTTGCTAACTGTCCTTATATCTTAAATTAACCCATTTCTATAAATCTATACCTTGCCACGTGGCTCGTGGCTTACCGGCGTCTTCACATGCTGCTTGTCATGGCGGCGGCTGGCAGTGTCTCCCTCACTCAGCCTTCCACTTCCCAGAATTCTCCTCTCCTTGTCCTGCCTACTTCCTGCCTGGCCACTGGCCAATCAGTGTTTTATTTATTGACCAATCAGAGCAATTTGACATACAGACCATCCCACAGCACCTCTTTCTTCTTTTCTGGAGGGAAGAGCCAATTGGCTTAGAGCTAAGGACATTGAGAAGAATACAAAAGGTAGAAACCTGCAAAATGGTCAGGAAATGGTATAAAATAAAGACCTTGCTGGCTCTGTGTAGAGTTTAACAGCCTTCGTTCTAAGAGCCTGTGGTTTTATCAATTACACATTGGGAAAATAGCACTTCCGAGGGCTCCCTGAGTATTGGATATAATATGAATAAAGTAGTGGGAAATACCATCTCAATAATAAAAATGTGCCTCTTGAGGTCCCTTTGCTGACAATGGAATAATTTCCCTGAATTGTTCTTGAAATTTCCCTTTCAAGGAAAAGTGAATAAGATACCCTAATTGTGTTATACAATGGCATATTAATCTTCTGCTAAGGGAAAATAGTGTTTTGTGAGAATACATTTGATAGTTTCACCACAGGCTCAAACACCTCCCCACAGACATCATGCGGCTATTTATTGTTTGTATTTTCCCCAAGTCTTCTGTTGTCTGCATACATGAACTGTATCCAAACACATGATTTAAAACAAACAAAACAAAACACTTATCTTGTGGGATGTTTTACTTGATACTCTTTCCTGCCTACAGATGGGCAGGATTTCCACCTGGGCAAGACAGGGTCATCAAAGTTACCAGGGCAACAGTTCAGGGTATCCCTGTGCTTCTCTTGGGCTAGAGACACTTTTAGACACATAGGAAAAGACAATACCCAAGAGACCCTTTAGGAAACCCCAGGATTAAAGTGCTGATGGGACTATGCCTCCATTTGTCTTCTCTTCAGAGTGCCAATCACTAGCATTCTATCTGTATTCAAATGATGACAGTTTAAAGGGCTCTGTGGTATGCCACCCAGGTCCTCCTTTGGAAACAAAGGGCTGCTTCACCAGAAGAACCTTTGGCAGGTAGCTCTCACTTGACATTCCCCTTTAAGGATGACAGTGCTAGGAGGAGTCAGCATGATAGAGTTGATACGTAAGGAAGGCTGAGGTCCCACTGTGTTAGACCTAATGCTACTGTCACAAAAATACCTGACAGATGATTTGCAAGAGGAAAGATTTATTTTAGCCCATGATTTTAGATAGTAGTTGCCTGGCCCCATGCAGTTGGGTGAAACATCATTGTGACCAGAGTCTGTGAAGGAAGAAAGACAAATAGGAAGGAAGAGGAGTTGGAGACAAGATAAAGCACCCAAGGACACAATCCAGCGATCTACTTTATCCAGCTAAGCTTTATGTACTAATATCTAGGACCTTCCAAAATAGAAACACTATCTGGGTATCAAATGGTTTACATGTGGTTTTGGGGGAATACCAGATTTAAACCGTAAAGCCCACTACCAGTTACCCTTGTGGGGGCAACTTAGACTATACTGCTGC